>UXGC01001960.1:0-15236 GCA_900480045.1 Eurytoma adleriae | reverse complement strand
AACGGCAAAATTTCCAAATGTGCTTTTCTTCGCGGTAAATTTGAATTGTGCTAGTTTTCGTTGGAAAAAAGTGAAATATGCTTTTTTTCGTAAGAGGAAAAAGTTATGTGCTTTGTTTCGTTAGAGGCTACGATAATTACGCTGTAGTTCATAAAATAGAATAATACAATGTAGGTTTATGTGTAATATAAACCTACAACTGTAGGTACCGTATAAACTATATACTGTTGATCGTCAAAGCAGTAATCTGGATTACCAAACGTACGAGCGTGCGTATGATAAAATCGCGCGCGATTCTTGAATCAACGGAGCCAGCGCGGCTTACATGCACACATGCACAAAAAATCTATCACGAAGGGCTGCAGCCTGCAGCAGCGGCAACTCTTTAGCGCGCGAGAGCTAAATAAGCACAGTGCCGCAGCTATAGATATACTCGAGGCCAAACTCAGGCCCACTGTACTCGTGCGCGCTCGAAGCTTCGTACATAATATCAGGCACTCGCGGCACGCAAGGTCGCGGGGACGTGCGCGCGCGCGCGCGCAGCGGATCGCACAGTAGCGCGCGACACGTACCACTTGCCTCTCCGCGCGCAGATATCCAGGGGGTTATCGGGATCTCTCCTCTGGCGCGGCGCCCCACCTCGTGCACGGCTGGCCCCCTACATTCGTTCTCGGTTCTTCTCTCGCTCCGTCTGTGCACTCACGTCTCCCGCGTACCTCCGGCGCAGCAGCAGGTGAAACCAACAGCAAGTAGAAGAACACGAGAATCGAAGATGCTGCCGCGTTTCCTCAGGCCAACCATCGCCGTCGCCCAGAATGGCGCCAAGCAGCTCTCCACCAGCACTCAGGTGGGCCCCGTCGCTCGAGCTTTTTTTTTCTCTTTTCGGAGCCGGACGCAACCCGCTGACCTTAGCAAGTGTGTCGCGCCCCTTCCGCTATAGCGAAACACTTTGCTTTATTTTTTGCGATCGCATAGAAGCTGGCGCGCGCGAGGTGCAGCGCCGCGGGGGACGTTCGATTCTACGCGTTATGCAACTTATTTATCAAAGAATATTGAGTCTGCTTTAGGTGAAATTTGCTCCGATTCGATTTAATCGCGAAGTTACTTTTCTCTTCGTTTTTTGCACTTGTTGAGGCCCGTTAAACAGTCAATATCGTAGTTACAATTTTCTTATTAAACATAAAAAATTCTAGTTAAATAATATTTATTTAGTTATTTAAAATTATTGAAACAGGTATAAAATTAGCCCTTTGTTAAAAAAAATTTTACAATAAAGAACAGTTGATGGATGAGTCCATATTACTATATAACATTTCATTCATTCGATTATTTCTTTCAGCATAATGCCAAGGTGGCAGTTATGGGAGCTAGTGGTGGCATCGGCCAGCCACTGTCTCTTCTCCTCAAAGAATCCCCCTTGGTCACCGAATTGTCCCTTTACGATATTGTGAACACTCCTGGAGTAGCTGCCGACCTTTCTCACATCAACACTGCCTCAAAAGTTAAAGGATTCACCGGTCCAGAACAATTAAAAGATTCTTTGAAAGGAGTGCAAGTGAGTATATCATTTTGATTTGCATTAAAATAAAGTTCGGTTAAACTTGAAATGAAGTTAATTTATATTAAAATAAAGTTCAATTAAATATAGAACTATTTAAAATTCTTAATTTATTTTGATCAAAAATAATATTTTATTTATTTCTTTTTTAACTGTTATGTAATTACAGCAATATTTTTGTACTTAGGTCGTTATCATTCCTGCTGGTGTACCTCGAAAACCAGGAATGACTCGTGATGACCTCTTCAATACAAATGCATCTATTGTGCGTGACCTTGCCCAAGCATGTGCTGAAGTAGCACCTAAAGCTTTTGTCGCAATCATTTCTAATCCTGTAAATAGCACTGTGCCAATTGCCAGCGAAATTTTCCAAAAAGCTGGTGTTTATGACCCCAATAGAATTTTCGGAGTTACCACACTGGATATTGTCAGAGCAAATGCTTTTGTTGGAGAGGCTAAGGTATAAATTTTATTATATTCATTACAATATGTGTTGCATAAAAAATGAAAATTAAGTATCTAATTAAAAAAATTGTTTTAGGGATTGGATCCACAAAAAGTTAATATTCCAGTTATTGGTGGTCACAGTGGAATAACTATTATTCCTTTAATTTCTCAAGCTACACCTTCAGTTTCTTTCCCTGCAGATCAACTTAAAGCTCTTACAGAAAGAATTCAAGAAGCAGGTACAGAAGTAGTAAAGGCTAAGGCTGGCACTGGCTCTGCTACTCTGTCAATGGCATACGCTGGAGCTCGATTCTGTTTCTCTTTAATTCGAGCTCTGAATGGAGAATCAAATGTTGTTGAATGCTCATACGTTAGGTCTAATGTTACTGAATCCAAATACTTCTCCACTCCTATTTTGCTGGGTGTAAGCTCATTTGCAACTTTTTAAAAAGACATTCATTCCTTACACATTAAAAAAAAAACCAATCAATTTATTTATTTTACAGAAAAATGGAGTAGAAAAAAATCTTGGTCTTGGAAAACTTAGCGAATTCGAGCAAAAACTTCTTGCAGCAGCTATTCCAGAATTAAAGAAGAATATCCAGAAAGGAGAAAGCTTTGTAAATAAGAAGTAATTGTATAAAAAGAAAATTACATAAAAAAACCTGTAAAGTGAGCACCGAAAATAATGAAATTTTAGAACGATTTTTTAAAAATGAGATTGCTGACTAGTGTCAGAAAACCATTGATCGAGCATTTACTGTCAATAGTTCAATCAGTCACATAAAATCATGTAATATATTATTATTAAAAACCTATTAGAAAAATGTTTTTTTGTGTATTTAATAATTTATTTTACTCTCTTAATTTAATAAATTATTTCCTATATTTTGCAATTCTTATATTATTAATAATTTTTTGTAATGTAAGCAGATTTCGTTTCCTCTAAGATTTTTAAATTTGGACAAATTTAGTTTAAGTTTAAACGGCTGCATACTGTTTACTTTAAATATATTTAATATGGTTGTATTGTGTTGATGAGAGTAAACTACAGTACTGACCTTTAGAAGACATGTTTGGTATTTACTCTTTAATTAACTGTCTATGCCTGAGCAGTGCAAGACTGAGAAAATGTCTCTAAAGTAAAAATAAAAATTTAGTTTACATGTTTTCAAAATGAATAATATTAATTTATTTTAGAAGACCAAATTCATGGTGAGTAATTATAAATTAGAAATAAACTAATACACGTGGATATGAATTTTTAAATTACCTTATTTCTGAAATTTTCAAATTAATGCTTACAAGTATAAATATTTCTAGTTAAACATGGGTCGTCGTAAAATTTTTAAAAGACATAGACGAAATTATAGCCTGCAGGTTCCAGCAACTGATTCAACAAATGACAAAACATACTTAGTATCTGAGTGCAAAGACATGGAGACACCAAGTGCTTCTAATAACTGTAAGTTAATTTCAGCTCGAAGCTTGAACAATTCACATGATCGATCACCAGAATCGATAATGCAAGAATATAAAAAAATTGGATATTACGAAGATATTAGTCCCAAAATTAATGCACCAATACCTAAGTTCAAGTTAAATTTTGACATACCAGAAAATGACGAAGCGGACAACGTGGAAAATAATTGTAAACAAGTAGATGACAATCAACAGCAAAGTATTAATTTAGAAAAAACTTTGTCAGTTGAAAAAGTGTTTGACAGTGATAATGAAAATAATAACTCGCTATCAACGGTACAAGAATGTGATTGTAAAAAATTTTACTCTATGCAAGAGAGAAAGAATTCAGCATGTGTAGATGTTCCTCACAAGGAATTAACTTCTTTAAACGCATATTTTCAAATACCATCTTCAACATTCGATGCATCGAAAACTAATAACAATAATGTATTTGAAAAAGATGCTAATTACAATGATACAAACAATTTGTTATTAAAAGATAATCATCATCACTTTGTAATTGAAGAAAAAAAGTTTCAAATTCCAACTATAAAAGAAGAGCATTGCATTGACATTGAACCTCCAGATTTGCCGAAAGATATTTCTGTAGATGTAGAAGTTAAACCTTGTTGGAATCATTCTGCAGATGACATAATTAGTGTACCGCTTCCTGTAGTTTCTGATACAGACACATCAGAACCTATGATACACAACATTTCTAAAGAAGAAAATACTTCAAAATCTGAAAAAAGAACAGAACAATATTTAAGAAAACTAAAAGCATATGCCTTGAATATAAAAAAATTATGGAGCTGGTTTGCTAAAGGAATGATTGTTTGGATTAGAAAGGTAATTGTTTGCATTAAATCTATTTAATGTTTCTTTTTTGATAACAATTTTTATTTTCAGGGATATGTCAAGATCAGACATTTACTATCGATTATGATGAATACACCTGATCCTCCACAGTTAGCTGAAAGTGAATTGACACAAGTGATTGCAGTAGTGAAGTGTGACAACGAACGTATATTGTCAATTTTATCAGATAAAGTATCATCTATTTCACAGGAATTACTTCAGGTTTATTTACGATTTATCAATATAATTTGAATCATGTTAGTATGGAAATTTTTAGTAAAGATGATTTTCAATTTTCAGATTCGGGTGATCAATGAAAAAGATTTAATCAGTTTGAAAAATGAAATTAGTGGAGTTCAAACGACAAATAAGCAATTAGTGGAAACAACCAATAATTTAGCCAAGGAATTAAAAACTTTGCAAGAAGAAATTAAAGAATTGAAATCTACATCAAAGCCAGCCACTCAAGCTGCTCCGCTTCAGCCATTGCCACCTTCAGCATCTACTTTACAATTCACTGCACCACCTCCGCCTCCACCACCTCCACCACCTCCACCACCACCGCCACCACCACCACCTCCTCCAATGCCTGCATTATTTTCAAGTAATGGACCTCCTCCCCCTCCTCCACCTCCACCACCTTTTCCAAATTTATTTTCAGATTCAAAACTCACAATCCCTTCTAATAATAAATTTCAAAAGAAACCTGCAAACGATTGTTCAACTCCACTGTCAAGTAGACCATCGATAACAGTTGACGACCTTTTAAAAGTTACTTTAAAGAAGGCACCTCAAAATTCTAAAGTAATTCAAATTAGTTTGTTTTTTGATAATATAGGTAGATAAATTAATATGTTAAAATTTTTAAATACTAATAATCTTTTTAGGATAATAGGAGAAATACTGTACCTGGACCAAGAGGACCAGCGATTTCTTTAGATATGTTGCGAAATGTGAAATTGAAGTCTGCCAGGCGCAGATCCCTTGATCAGCATAAATCTCCCAGAAGTACTTCTCGCATTATGAAAAACAGATCACAAGCCAATATGAGTCTTTCACCAATCATGTTGGGTGCTGAAGGTTCGTTGAGCAGATTGTTGAAGCCAGTCGACGCAAACAAGAGAGTTTTCAGGAGGATTCAGTCCATTGCAAGTAACAGTGAAACTGATTTGTTCAAGGATACTAAGGATACTCCAAAAACAAAGTTTGCAGAGTTTTGTAAATCAGAGTCCGTTTTAATTTAGAGTGAAATATTATTTCAATGTATATGTTCCAAAACTAATTGTACATAATTTTAACAATCACTTATATTTATAACGATAAAAGTCAATCATTTTTTTATCATATATACGTTGAATTTATAAAATAAAAGTTATTATATTGTAAATTTTTGTTGAAAATATGAATTTTAACTTTGTAAATAAGAAAAATTTTACTTGTTCTTTCTGATTATTTGTATACATTGTTGTAATGATTGATAATGACAAGATTTTGTATCGAATTGTACATGAAAGTAACAAGTGTGTATTAAATTATGTATGAAAAGTTTAAAAATATCTCGGAGGTAAAAAATTTTGTTGAAAGAAAAAAATAAATAAATTTATTTTGAAAGGCTAACTTTCATAGAGTTAACTTCAATTGAATGAAAGCAAATGGAAATTATAGACAGTTGTAATTACTTTATTTTCAGCTTCCACGTGTGGCTTTACAGTAAAAGTTATATTCGGTGTATTGTATTAACTCTAATACAGAGCATATGCATGCGGATCCAAAATATGAAAGATCACTGTTTCTAATTTTCAATCGATCGAACGATTTTCGCGAAGCGCGTTGACGTTATCTACATACGGTCGTAAACGCACCTTTTTATTATTTGCTTTGAAGGTTTCTTTTTAGCTTTTTATTTTGTTAATTGTTACTCTTCAGTTTGACAATATTGCAAATTATTCGCTCTGAACACGCGCGGGACATGCGTTTTTTCACGAATAATTTCCCAGTAATTGTTTCCCTTTTCCTTTTCGTTTCTTGATCAATGATTTCATTTGTTCTATTGCAAAAGTTAACCTTAATTACTTTGCTTGACTTCTTACACAATTAAAAATATCAATAATCTTACTTAGCATTATCAATAATTACTTTAATGTTATTCTTTTAATATAGTTTTTTTTACGCAATATTACTGATATAATACTTAAATGCGGGGTCACGCAATACATCGGTTTTTCATTACTGCTTCTCTCCGCATTTTGATTTTGACCAAACGACCAAACTCGTTTCTTTTTCCTTGCACGCCTACGCCGATTTCGAAATTCCATTTTGTTCTCAATTGCTGAATCCCCTTTTTCTTTAGTAATTAGAATAATAGTTCAAATTCTTTTTCTCATCTCTTTCGCCGCGCGAAAGGTACAAGACTCATCGATAAAAAGATTGACATCAGTGTATGTACTTGTTATATTGAACTACAGTATTGCCATCGATAAACTCATTGTCTCTTTTAGTTTTTTAGTTTTTAGTTTTTGGTTCCTAGAGTTAGAGTAAGGATTACGCACGGAAATTCAACTATAATGATGAAAAATAAAAATAAATGCAGAAAAAACATTGACAAAACAGAGTACAGAGAATCATTTATTCTGTCATTTCTCATATCGTAACTATTCATACAATTGAAATGAGACGTATGCAAACGTACATTCACGGAAGAGACCAACTACTTAACTAGACGTTTAATACAAATATCAACGCTACACGAAAACTTCATTCTTATTTTTGTTGCTTTTACTTTGAATTTCTTAACGCTCGAAACGATTAGCACAATTTCATCTTTCGTATCTTCTCGTATCTTAAAGCAGTGAAAGAACAGTAAAACGATTCGCTAAGCTGATTTCGCAGCTCGTATTCTTCAGTCTACCGTGATCCTTGATTCAATACTCCTTTCGCGATAATTTCTAGGAAAGTCTTTTTTTAAAGTCGCAAAGTTTCGGCTAATTCCAATATTCTCATCCTGAACGCATGCATACGTATAAGAATTGTTCAAATGGTACGGTTATCTGAACAATCAATGACAACATAAAAAAATAAAAAAACAAAAACAAAAATAGTTGAGAGTGTTTTAAAATCGTTACTACTTCAAGACTTTATTTTCCTTAAAATATTGCAAATCCATTCATGTTTCTAGAAGCTTTTGGCGTGGGATGTAGCGGTTAAGAAATAAAATAACGCGTAATTACAAAATCAAATATATTTAGATCAAACATTTATCGCTATAATTGAATGGTGAATATCCGTAAATATCATTGCTGAAGTATATAAGATAAGCTGTACGCGCATAATAAAAAAATGGGCGAGGAGAAAAAAAAATAAAAGAAAATTAAGACGAGCCTGTAACTTCTATGGCTTGCAAATATGTTTTAAAACGAAATTTTCATCAATAATTCTAGCCGCTCATTACAATGCATATCGTTGAATAAGTTCTAGAGAAAAAAATACAGACGACATATTGGTACCATGAACATGTGTCATTAAATTTCGTGCAATGCACCTGACAAGTTATCTCCTCCACTATTTCGTTATCTGGCCGGAAGAGTAGGAATTGTGTGCAGAATCCACGCCTCATAAATAAAAGATGCAGCTACTACGGAATTTGAATCCAGGCATACACTATGCAAGGACAACACTTGAGAGCTCGAATGTTGCTTATTTTTCACTGCGCGATTCGGCAATACGAAAAAATTGCCACGCTTATAAATGCTTGCAATCTCACTATATCGCAGGGTGCGTGTCATTTACATTAGTTTCGTTTTTTTTTTTTCATTTCTGCGTGCTCCGTAACTCAACATGTGTGATTGGATGATTTTGGAGTAACCGTACGTGCGTACATAGGGTCACGCAAATTGCTAAAGACCTTCCCCTCCCACCCCAACCTCCTTTCTGCTGAACTGATTTTTTCTTTTGCTTAATAATTATTAAGAGTTTTTTCTTGTCTCATTTGTATGCGCATTTAACACTCACTGCAACTAGAGTTACGATACATCCTGATCTTCCACATCTTGCAGCTGTTCTTTCTGCTCACCATCACCTGTACAAATAAAATTAATAGTAAAAAATGTGAAGTCACATTTTTGTGTAGAAGAGGGGAATAACATTCATGCTTTATTTGTAAAATATCGATATTGTACAATTTCATGTGGTGTGGCTAACCTGAGTATTTTTTCATTGGAAGTAGGAAAGGAAAAATGGATTTAGGCATGGGCAGTAAGAACATCGGAAGATGCATTTCCTTGAGGATTGGTCGATTCAGTTTCATTTTCTAAATAATAATAGTTCTACTTTACTTTGACTGCTTAAACAATACTGTGTAAGGAAAAGGAATCAAGGTTTCTATGCTGCAAAAGTAATAAAGGGGTAGATTAATACTGACCATCTTGCATATCCGAAGTCCATAAGGTAAGATTGTCCCTGAGCAACTGCATAATGAGGGTGGAGTCTTTGTAACTTTCTTCAGACAGGGTGTCCAATTCTGCAATGGCATCGTCAAAGGCAGCCTTTGCCAAACGGCACGCCCTGTCAGGGCTGTTTAAGATTTCATAGTAGAACACTGAGAAGTTAAGTGCTAATCCTAAACGAATGGGGTGAGTCGGGGGCAAATCTGTCATGGCAATGTCACTAGCCGCTTTGTATGCTACAAGGGAGTTTTCTGCTGCTTCTTTTCTGTCGCTTCCGATCGCGAACTCCGCCAGGTAGCGATGATAGTCTCCCTTCCTAAAATTTTCAGATTCAAATTAAATTTTTATAATATTCAATTTTTACAAATATATCACGCAACCAAGAAGTTAACTAGAACTCATTTGCTCTCGTGCGAATACTCACATTTTGTAATAGAAAACTTTAGATTCTCCAGTCATTGCACAAGGAATGAGATGTTTCTCCAAGACTCCAAGAATATCTGCGCAGATATCCTTAAGTTCCTTCTCAACCTGAGATCGGTATTGGCGAATCATTTCTAATTTCTCTTCGGCTCCTTTGGTTTCTTCCTTCTGTTCAATGCTGGAAATGATTCTCCAAGAAGCTCTTCTTGCTCCAATGACATTTTTGTACGCCACTGACAGAAGGTTCCTTTCCTCCACTGAGAGCTCAATGTCCAGTGAGGCCACCTTCTTCATGGCTTCAACCATTTCTGAAATTCACAACATAGCAACATTAATTATCCGCTATTTCACCTACTCTTTTTTTTTATACATTTGTCATTCATTCGCTCGAAGCATTCTCTCCACTGATTCATCAATGATTAAGTCGAGTAACATTACTCATTGATAATTCCTCATAAAAAAAAGATTCTACAGAGTCAGGATTCATCTATTTTTAAGCAGCACCCGACGATATCGTCTCGGGGTCGCGCAGCTTATTCCCTCTCGATTTTTCTCGCAATCTCCCAGTAAATTTAAAAAAAAAAAGAACGAGCTCGCTCGCTTAATTAACCCGGAGCATAACTCGGTGCATCATCATCGCTATAGAGCGGAGCATAATTTTATCTCGACCTAAAAATACCAGGTGGTGAAAAGAGGGGGAGGGGGGGATTTACACCCCGTGCGATTTTCCCCGCTGGCCGATATCCCATTGCGCTCTCCACCCGTCCCAAATCCACCTTTAATCGGCGGGCCGAGCAAAAGGCGGCCGGTGGAAATTCGCTCGCTCGCGGGGGGCGCGCATAAAGCGCGAAAATTCGTTGGCACACGCGAGCGACGGTCCTCCGCGAGCGAGCGAGCGAGAGAGAGAGGACGGCGGGCGCAGATCAATACTTTCCTTCAGCTACGACCTCCCTTCGCTCCGTCTCTCTCGCTCCGAGCCGAGCGCTGCCGAGTGGGCTCTCTCACCCTCGGCGCGTGCTTTCGCAACCCTCGAATCCACCTCTCCCTCCCGTGACTCCGCACGCGTGTCTCCTACGTACATACAACCCCTTTCGCCTCGCCGCTGTAAGGCTCCGAGCGTCCTTTTTTTCATATATATATTTTTTATATATATATCCCCCTCCCGACTTTTTCTCTTTTATTTCCGTATCATACGCACCGTCGCACTTTACAAGTGTGCACGTGCGTGTGCGTGTGCGGGAGTCACCTGCTCATTGAGTCGCGGTGGGCTTCTTCATTGACGAAAGCGAGAAAAAAAGGCGGAAAGGTGAGCAAATTGTTGCTCCGCGCCGGCTACTCGGGGGGGGGGGGGCATTTGGTCATCGATCGGAGCGGAGGAAAAGCCGAGCCTCGCGGCGGAGCGGAAACGGTGCGCGCCGGGCCTTCCGCCTCGCTTTTTCGACGCCTATCTCGGGAATTCGGCGCCTCCGCCGCCCGCGCGCGCGTGTGTTATGCTATCGGTGACGTCACGCTTCCTCCGACGAGGCGCACACGCTGCCTCTCTCGCACAGCCCAGTTGCGCGCTTGCCGTGGCGGCGACTTTGCGTCCTCTTTAAAAATGAAAAGAATGAAGGAAAAAAAAAAGAAAAAAAAAATGGAGCAATTGAATCCAGTGTTTAGAGCCACTGCCCGTTTATCTCGAGCGTCCGAACGGCGTGTGGAGTGGAATCGCTCGCAACAAGTTGAAGTGCAGGGCTGCCTAAAATTAAGGACGATCGGCGTTTCTTGCATAGCTTTCTTCGCGCGGCGCAAAAGCGAGTAAATTGTCGCGGCGCGCCTCGAGTGCTTTCACTCGACTCGAATTTCTCCCATTGAGAGGGAGTGTACATACGTCCGAGAGAATCCATTGAAAATTTCGACTCCCACGAGTCTAAAAAAAAAAAAGTAACCTCATTCCCGTTCGGAGTAAACGCAAACCATTTCGGAGTAAAAGGCGTGTTCGAGGTGTACCCGTACGCACTCATCTCGAAGGAAAAAAATCTAGGCCCGGGAAGAAGGAAGAGGGGCGCTACGCGCGCGGCCGTAAAAAAAAAAGATCCGGCGTTCTGCTCCAAAGTAGTACGGTGTGCGCGAGCGAGCGAGCCAAGGCCAGGTTTCCCCGGAGCGGGGCGCGTGTGCTACGTCGACGCGTGCCGGCGAGTTCTACTACGTCGTTCTACGTCGCGGAGCCGCGCAAAAGGCTGTGCCCCCGTCTCTCTCTCTCTCTCTCTCGCTCTTCCGAGGCGATCGGCATGCGTGCGCGGCACCGCCGTCGGCACGCCGCGGTGCGTCACCTCGACGTGCTCGGCTCCGCTTTCCTTTTCCTCCTCCTCCTTGCGGCCGCCGCGCTCCCTCCCCCCCCGCCCGCTCGACTTCCTCTCTCTCGCTCGCTCCATCTCGGCCGCACGCACACGCGCTCGCTCCCTCTCCTCCTCGCGTCGTGAATGACCGCGGCGGCTCTCCCCTGGTGCGCGGCGCCGATCAGGCCTGATCCTCCCGCGCGAGGCAGGCACGCCCTTGGCAACGACGGTTATTTCGAGGGGGCGGGGGAGCGCCGCGTGGACGCGGTTGCTGCCCCCGGAAGGCGCCGGATCGATCGAGCCTCGGGGCCCCGCGGAGGGCCTCTCTCGCGGCTCGGCGGCGGATCGATCGAGCCCCGGGGCCCGTAGAGGCTAGGGTGACGCCGTCGTGTGGTACTCACCGTCGTAGCGCTCGGCCTGCTCGGCGAGCTTCGCCTTGTAGACGTTGTCCTCCCTCTCGGTCATCCTGGCTGTGCGGTGCTGCTGCTGCTTCGCTGCTCACGGCACTACTCGTCGGTCTCACGGCTCGGCGCGCCGCGTCTTCCTCGCACACGGGGTCCTCGGGACTCTCGGGGGGGGCGCGCGCTGGATCGGCACACGGACAACGCGCACTACTCGCTGGCCTATGGGGAGGGCTGGGTGCGCTCGCCTCTCAGTGGCAGGGACACGCTCGGGGACTCGGGGAGCACGACTGCGAGAGCGGAGGCTGTTGCTGCTGCTGCTGACCAAGGCTTTACTACGCACGGCTGCCACAGCAAGATGGCGGCGCCCGCCAACAATCGAAAGCAGCGGCGGAGTCGCTCGGTTCTGGTCTCGCGCTGCGGCGTGAGCGAGAGGAGAATAGGCACTGCCGCCGACTGGCCCGTTGCCGAGCGGCGCGCTTCGTCCCGTCTCTCTCTCTCTACCGCTCGCTCGCTCGCTCGGGGGCCAAGGCGCAGGCTCCGTCGGGAGCGAGCGCCGCGCAGGTAGAGCCCACCTATACGGGAAGCGGCCAGGCGGCGAGCTTCCGTCTCTCTCTCTCGCTCGCGGGCGGCGGTGTACGGCCGCTTTTCGCGCACACACCGGAGCGCCCGCGTCGCCGATGATGACGTGTAAAGCTATGCGCCGAGCGCTTTCTCTCTCGCGCGCGAGCCTTTTCTCTTTGTCTCCGCGAAAAGAAGCGAGAGACACTGGGAGGATTCGAGAGCTGGCCGATGGAAAATTTTCCGTGTTTCGTTTAGACCCTTAGCCCAGGTGCACGCGGGGGATTCGTGAGAGGAGCGTACAACGAGGCGTAGTACTCCTTATAGTCCTTAGCCGCCCTCTTCTTGGAATTTGCGTATTAGTCGGCGTCATTCATGTCGGCTGTCAAGACTAGAGGTTAGGTGTGTCCCGCGCGGCGTTGCCGCTTTTTGCCGGAAATTCTTACGCGCTATATTTAAAAAGCTACTTTTGTGGCCTAATAAAACTGGTAAATCAGTCGCTAGTACGTACAGGTCGATATTTTTCAGTGTTCATGTTTCTTTTCGTATTACTAAATTTATTATATTTTATTTGTATGCTCCACATGTCTTTATCAAATATATTTATTTATCCTAGAGATAGTATCTATAATAAGACTGCCCGTAGGAAAAAAGTCTGCAGAATATTCTTCAGAAATTTTTTTTGTAGATTTTTCTACAGAATTTTTTGCAGAAAATTTTCTGCGGATATTTCTGCAGATTTTTTTGTATAATTTTCTGCTGACGAAAACCCTGCAGAAAAATCTGGAAAAAATTCTACAGAAATTAGAAATTCTGCAGAATCTTCTTTAGAATTTTATGCGAAAAATCCTGCAGACTTTTTTCCTAAGGGCGAAGAAACTCATTAATACTTTATTTCACTCTATTTTATAAAAGTTTTATAAAAATAAACTGCGATATCGCATTCTTTGCAAGACATATTTAATAGACTACAAATTTATATAAAACTTAAAATAACGAAAGTATGCATTTATGTTTTTCAAATTGTTAGAATAAGTAATCAGTTCTGAGTAAAAATACACGTGCATACAAATATAGGCATGGAAATTGTTTAAATATAGTTATTAAATATTACTCACCCAAAAATAATCTTTATATAAGTAAGTTGTCAGGTGATCATTGATGACGTAGATGCGCAAAGACTATAATTTTGGAGTACAATATAATAATCGATACATTTGTATTACTATGGAGAAATAATTCTTACAATCGTAAAAATTACCTATATTAAGCCATTTCCTCTGAAATTGTGATTATTTAAAATACAGTCAGTCGCCTGCATTGTGATTATTGTGAATATAAAATTATTCGTGAATAGGCGTGTTTGATTAGATGTTTTTTTATTAAAATGAATTCAAATCATAATACAAAAGGTAAAATTTCAATTAATGAATTACCAAAGTGCATGTCTAATTAAAACGCGTATATATTCTATTGTATCTTGTAGTTGTATATCTAATGTTGCTTTATAATTTTTCTCTTTTTGCAAGAAACAATTCTGCGTACTTAACATTTCTTTTTTACTTTAAGTTGATAAATTCTATTTAACTGTACTACCGACGGTTGTTATTTAAAACAGCTTTCTGTTTTACCTTATGTGGTTTATATATATGTACCCGATGGCGGTAAGGCATATATCTCGATTCAACACGATTGAAAATTTAATAGATTTGAATACTGATTCTTAACGCCAACTTTTACATTCGGTTTCGATTAAAAATGGTTGAAAACCGTTGCACCATTATCATGATTGTTTATTCATGTTTAAGGTATTGCGTGGTTTTATTAACAATCTTCACTTAGTTAGCCTATTTACTTCTAGAAGTGTATCGTATAATTTGCGTACGTTTCGTCCACTACATGAAATATGTTCGCACTCTAACATTGGTTTTTACTCTACGTGCAATAGGCTCAGGAGACTGTGGATTGTGGAATACTCTTCCGTCTCAAATTACCAATGTAGAAGCTATTGGCGAATTTAAATCTAGTCTGCGCTCTCTCACTGGTGTTTATTGATTCTGAATTTATAATTTATTGAAATATTGTTAATTATTATGTAATATTGTTTTAACATACTGTGTTAAAGGGCTTTTTGCCCGTAAAATGTATAAATAAATAAATACATAAATAAAATGATGGAAGTCAATTAAAAACGATAGAAATCTAAAGTCGATGAAAAAAAGTTTTAATTCACTTTTATCGTTTTCAATTTTAATACTCTCATACAATAACGACCACTACAATATAATCTATGTTTTCAAATGGGAAAACAGCAGTTCCTTTCAGTTTGTCTGGTATGAAGCTTGAAATAACAAAGTTATCTCTTTTTCCCCTTGACAAAAGACCGAGGTTGAGCTTTTCTTTCCTATATATAATGTATAACGCACATATTTCAATAGTGTATGGTAAGACATGAATCGAGCTTGTATTGTGACGCCTGCGCAGCTGCAACCCCGTCTGTTGCACAGCAACTATCGTTGCCAGCAGCAGCTTCTTAGAGCCGGCTCCTACTAACTAATAGATTGATATAATGCAATAATCGTAATAGATAGATTGATATTAATTCTTCATACAGTCGATTTATTTTAAACTTAACACATTTACAAAACTTTCATTAAATTATTTTATGCAACTCTGTGCGTAAAAGTGCCGTCGTTGCATAAAATATCGTTCGGTACATGTGCGTAAATTGATTATCGCTCGTGGGTGATTATCACCCTCGCTT
>UXGC01001958.1:0-15241 GCA_900480045.1 Eurytoma adleriae | reverse complement strand
AGGTTTTATGATCGCTATGACATTCCCTGTCGTTTTATCGGCCATACCATGGCTGATATCATCCCGTTACTGCCTGATAAACAGGCAGCCAGAGCACAACTCAATATCACCAATGATGCTAAATGTTTGGCTATTTTACCAGGTAGCCGCCGTGCTGAAATTGAAATGTTGAGTGCAGATTTTTTGCACGCTGCTCAAATTTTGTTAAAAGACTTTCCTCGATTGCAAATCTTAGTTCCTATCGTTAATCAACAACGTCGGCAGCAATTTGAAGCGATTTATCGTGAGGTTTCACCTACCTTACCACTGAAAATTTTAGATGGCCAAGCGCGCATAGCGATGATCGCAGCTGATGTCACTTTATTAGCTTCGGGGACAGCTTCATTAGAATGTATGTTAGCAAAATGTCCAATGGTAGTTGCATATCGAATGAAGCCAATAACCTATTGGTTAGCTAAGCGCCTGGTTAAAACGCCTTTTATTTCGTTGCCTAATTTATTAGCAGGCGAAGCATTGTTTAAAGAATTTATTCAGCAAGATTGTCAACCTGAACATTTAGCAGCCTCACTAAAGTCTTTGCTAAACGACGAAAAAAAGGTTGAGCAGCTAAAACAGACCTTCTTGCAACTACATCAAAGTATCCGTTGCCATGCGGATCAACAAGCGGCAGAAGCCGTCTTGGAGGTAAGTAAAAAATGAATAATTTTATTTATCCTAAAGCTAAATTTATTGCTGGTGTTGATGAGGTAGGCCGAGGACCTTTAGTTGGGGCAGTGGTGACAGCGGCCGTGATTTTAGATCCCAAACAGCCGATAATAGGATTAGCGGATTCAAAAAAATTAACCGAAAAGCGGCGTAATGCACTCTGTATTGAGATTCTAGACAAGGCATTATGTTGGAGCATTGGGCGTGCAGAGCCCGAAGAGATAGATAAAATCAATATATTACAGGCAACTTTTTTAGCCATGCGCAGAGCAGTGGCAGGACTTACCACTCGGCCTGATATTGTTTTGGTGGACGGCAATAAGAGCCCAGGTTTTCCTGTACCTTCTCAGGCAATTATTAAAGGTGATAGTTTAGTGCAAGAAATTAGCGCCGCGTCAATATTAGCGAAAGTGACCCGTGATAGGGAAATGCGAGAGTTAGATATCCTTTTTCCAGAGTATGGTTTTGCTCAACATAAAGGTTACCCAACAGCATTTCATTTAGAAAAACTGGCTCAGCATGGTGCAACACAGTTTCATCGCAAAAGTTTTGCTCCTGTTCGCCGAGTACTAAATTCTAGAGAGTATAGCTAAGAAAATGGCCGAACCACGTTTTATACACTTGCGCGTCCATAGTGACTATTCCATTATCGATGGATTAGCAAAAATTAACCCACTCGTTAATCGAGTGGCAGAATTAGGCATGCCGGCACTGGCGATAACTGATTTTACCAATCTTTATGGTTTAATAAAATTTTATGGTGCTGCTCATGCAGAGGGTATTAAGCCGATAATTGGTGCAGATTTTTATCTAGAAAGTGAGTTACTCGGTGATGAAGTTGCTCACTTAACCATCCTGGCTAGAGATAATAAAGGTTACCATAATCTGACATTACTTATTTCAGCAGCCTATCAAAAAGGTTATGGCGCGATAGGACCAACAATCAAACGAGAATGGTTGGTAACCCATAAAGAAGGGCTATTATTACTGTCAGGTGGTTGTCTGGGAGATGTGGGTAAATTTCTATTACGCGGAAATCAGCAACTGGTTGAGCAATGTTTGGATTTTTATCAAACTCATTTCCCTAATAACTATTATCTGGAACTTGTTAGGACAGGATGGCCTGATGAAGAAAGTTATTTACATGCAGCAGTCCAATTGGCGGCTGAAAAAGGCGTGCCAGTCGTAGCCACCAACAATGTTCGCTTTATTAATAGTGATGATTTTGCCGCACATGAAATACGGGTGGCGATCCATGATGGTTTTACACTAGCTGATCAGAAAAGACCTAAAAATTATAGTCCTCAGCAATATCTACGCAGTGAACAGGAAATGGTTGAGTTATTTGCTGACATTCCTGAAGCACTTGAAAATAGTGTCGAAATTGCTAAGCGCTGTAATGTGATGATGCGTTTAGGTGAATATTTTCTGCCGCAATTTCCCACTGGGGATATGGCAACGGAAGATTTCCTTATCAAATGTGCTAAAGCTGGTCTGGAAGAACGTTTACAATTCCTTTATCCCAATGAGAAAGAAAGAGCTGAGCGACGGATTGAATATGATGAACGTTTAGATACTGAATTACGCGTGATTAACCAAATGGGTTTCCCGGGTTATTTTCTGATCGTAATGGAGTTTATTCAATGGTCAAAAGATAACGCTATCCCGGTTGGCCCGGGACGAGGTTCAGGTGCTGGCTCATTAGTGGCCTACGCATTAAAAATTACAGATTTGGATCCACTTGAATTTGATCTGCTATTTGAACGTTTTCTTAATCCTGAACGTGTATCCATGCCTGACTTTGATGTCGATTTTTGTATGGAAAAACGCGATCAGGTCATTGAACATGTTGCGCAAATGTATGGTCGTGAAGCTGTCTCACAAATTATTACCTTTGGTACCATGGCAGCAAAAGCGGTTATTCGAGATGTTGGCCGGGTATTGGGGCATCCGTATGGATTTGTTGATCGTATCGCCAAATTAGTTCCATCTGATCCTGGTATGACCCTTGAAAAAGCATTTGTTGTTGAGCCACAGCTGCAAGAAATTTATGATGCTGATGAGGAAGTTAAGGCATTAATAGATATGGCGCGTAAACTGGAAGGTGTGACGCGCAATGCAGGTAAACATGCTGGCGGAGTAGTGATTGCGCCGACCAAAATAACCGATTTTGCACCACTTTATTGTGATCCTGAAGGGCAAAACCCGCTTACTCAATTTGATAAAAATGATGTTGAATACGCCGGTCTAGTAAAATTTGATTTTCTGGGTCTTCGGACTTTGACAATCATTAGTTGGGCGTTAGATATGATTAATCAACGTCGAGCAAAACAAAATTTAGCGCCCATTGATATCGCGACGATCCCACTTACTGACCAAAAATGTTTTGACCTGCTCCAACGGGCAGAGACGACAGCGGTATTTCAACTTGAATCGCGTGGTATGAAAGACCTGATTAAGCGATTACGTCCCGATTGCTTTGAAGATATGATCGCTTTGGTTGCACTTTTTCGTCCCGGCCCACTACAGTCAGGGATGGTGGATAATTTTATTGATCGCAAGCATGGGCGAGAAGCCATCTCTTATCCTGATGTTGAATGGCAGCATGCATCATTACAAACGGTCTTAGAGCCTACCTACGGTATCATTCTTTATCAAGAACAAGTCATGCAGATTGCTCAGGTACTTGCTGGCTATACGCTAGGTGGCGCAGATATGCTCCGGCGGGCAATGGGTAAGAAAAAGCCGGAAGAAATGGCACAACAGCGCTCAATTTTTGAAGCGGGAGCAGTTAAAAATGGTATAGATGGTGAGTTAGGCATGAAAATCTTTGACCTGGTGGAAAAATTTGCCGGTTACGGATTTAATAAATCACATTCTGCTGCTTATGCTTTAGTTTCTTACCAAACCCTTTGGTTAAAAACCCACTATCCGGCTGAATTTATGGCAGCCGTGATGACAGCGGATATGGATAATACCGAGAAAGTGGTTAGTTTAGTTGACGAATGTTGGCGTATGGGGTTGAAAGTACTACCACCCGATATCAACAGTGGATTATACCATTTTCATGTCAATGACAGAGGTGAAATTGTTTATGGTATTGGTGCAATTAAAGGTGTTGGTGAAGGTCCAATAGAAGCCATTATTGAATCTCGACAAAAAGGTGGTTATTTTAAAGAAATTTTTGATCTTTGTGCGCGGGTCGATACTAAAAAACTTAATCGTCGAGTGATGGAAAAATTGATAATGTCCGGTGCTTTTGATCATTTAGGTCCGCATCGTGCCGCATTAATGTCTTCATTAGAAGATGCCTTAAAAGCGGCGGATCAACATGCTAAAGCAGAAGCTATTGGACAAACTGATATGTTTGGCGTATTAGCTGAAGCGCCTGAGCAGGTTGAACAATCTTATGCTAGTGTAGCGAAATGGCCTGAACATTTAATATTAGAAGGTGAACGTGAAACGCTCGGTCTTTATTTAACTGGGCATCCTATTACCGCCTATTTGTCAGAGATTGAACGTTATACTAGTGGATTAAGACTTAAGGATGTGAATCCAACGCCGCGGGGACAAATGTCTACGGTGGTTGGTTTAGCGCTAACAGCTAAAGTGGTAACAACTAAGCGTGGCAACAGAATAGGCATATGTACTTTAGATGATCGTTCTGGGCGCTTGGATATCATGTTATTTTCTGATGCATTAGAAAAGTATCAGCATTTACTAGCGAAAGATAAAATATTAATTGCCACAGGTCAGGTCAGCTTTGATGAATTCAATGGTGGTAATAAAATGTCTGTTCGTGAATTGATGGATCTTAGCGAAGCTCGGGCAAAATATGCCCGGAGTATTGCTATTTCATTGACAGATAGACAAATTGATGACCAATTATTAAACCGTCTTCGTAGCACATTGGAACCTTATCGTTCAGGAACAATACCGGTTAATCTTTATTATCAGAAAAAAGACGCGCGCGCTAAATTAAAATTAGGCGTCACTTGGCGGGTAACACCGACAGATAATCTTCTGATTGAGCTGCGAACTCTGCTAGGTAATCAGCAGGTAGAATTAGAATTTGACTAAATAGGAATATTATGAGCCTTAATTTTCTGGATTTTGAACAGCCGATTGCTGAGTTGGAAGCAAAAATAGACTCGTTAACGGCAGTAAATCGTCAGGATACCAAGCTAGATATTGACCTAGATGAAGAGGTCGCTAGACTTCGCGAAAAGAGTTTAGAGTTAACACGCAAAATTTTTTCTGACTTAGGCGCTTGGCAAATAGCACAACTTGCTCGTCATCCGATGCGACCTTATACCCTGGATTATGCTCAGCGTATATTCACTCATTTCCAGGAGCTAGCGGGTGATCGTGCTTATGCTGATGATAAAGCCATTGTTGGCGGATTGGCTCGGTTGGATGGGCGTCCAGTAATGGTTATTGGCCATCAAAAAGGGCGTGAAACAAAAGAAAAGATTCGGCGTAATTTTGGCATGCCAGCACCGGAAGGATACCGTAAGGCTTTACGATTGATGGAAATCGCAGAGCGTTTTAAATTACCGATTATTACCTTTATCGATACACCGGGAGCCTATCCTGGTGTTGGGGCGGAGGAACGCGGTCAGTCTGAAGCAATTGCGCGTAATTTACGTGAAATGTCACGGCTCTCTGTGCCTATTATCTGTACCGTAATTGGTGAGGGAGGCTCTGGTGGCGCATTAGCTATAGGTGTGGGTGATAAAGTGAATATGTTACAATACAGTACTTATTCTGTTATCTCACCCGAGGGCTGTGCTTCTATTCTTTGGAAAAGCGCCGATAAAGCACCATTAGCCGCTGAAGCGATGGGGATCACCGCTTCGCGTTTAAAATCACTTAATCTGATTGATAACATTGTTGAAGAGCCGCTAGGTGGCGCGCATCGTAATTATGAGCAAATTGCGCATAATCTTAAACAGCGGATTTTAAATGATTTGAGTGATATCGATTCTTTTAGTCCGGAAGAGTTGATAAACAGACGTTATCAACGTTTAATGGAATGTGGTTATTGCTAATATTGCGGTAGCAAATGAATAAAATGGAAATAACTATTAATGGTTATTTCCATTTTTTAATGCGTAAAATGTTTTATCGTTGATTTATTATCAGAAATGATCCTTAAAAAATTTATTTCTCCTTTTATTTTCTGAGTAAATTTTATTTAATACAAAATATTATATGAATACTGTTAGTATGATGAGTGGAAAATAGAGCAGATAATTAATGCCGAAAAGAGGTAATAAGAATAATTATGAATGTTGATGAGGCTGCATTACTGAACCAAATTATAAAAGCTATCGGCTCAACACGCCGAGTGTTGGTAGGCTTCAGTGGTGGACTGGATTCAACGGTTTTATTACATGCCTTAGTGACATTACGTCAAACCGCAGTGCCAAATCTTAACATCCGTGCGGTCTATATTCATCACGGACTTAATGATAAAGCTGATGATTGGGCTATCCATTGCCAACAAGTTTGTTGCGACTTGCAGGTAGCGTTTTATTCACAGCCGGTTTATATCGATCCGACTAAAAAAGGGATAGAAGCAGCGGCGCGTGATGCACGATATCGAGCGTTTCGCGAAATATTATTACCTGAAGAAATTATTGTTACTGCCCAACATTTAGATGATCAAGCAGAAACTTTTTTATTAGCATTAAAACGGGGCAGTGGGCCAGCAGGCTTATCTGCCATGCCAATTTCTATGCCGTTTGCTCATAGCTATTTAATCAGACCTTTATTATCTTTTAGCCGTCAGCAATTGGTTGTTTATGCGCAAAAAAAAGCACTTTCTTGGATAGAGGACGATAGTAACCAAGATCAGCGCTATGATCGTAATTTTTTACGTTTGACGATAATGCCACATTTCAATCGACGTTGGCCGCATTTTTCGCAAGCAGTGGCTAGAAGTGCCAGTTTATGTGCCGAACAAGAAGCCTTACTAAATGAGTTACTACAAGATTATTTATCTCAGCTAGTAACGGCAGAAGGAGCCTTGCAGCTTGATGCTTTAGCAAGTTATTCTGCAATAAAACGTAACGCAATATTACGCCGTTGGTTGAGTTTTCATCGAATTTTGATGCCTTCTCGTGTTCAATTAAAACAGATTTGGCAAGACGTGATCTGTGCGCGGCCAGATGCCGAACCGCAATTTAAGTTAGCTAACAACAATGTTATTCGGCGTTTTAAACAACAACTTTGGTTGCTACCACAATTTAACGATCTGACTAAAATTTGTTTAGCGTGGCAGTTGCCTGCAGCCATTAAATTACCCGATAATTTAGGGACGCTTAGGGTGGTAGATAAAGGCATTAGTGTTCGTGCTCCATTACAAAATGAAAAGGTGACTATTCGATTTGGTTTAAAAGGCAATATTAAAATTATTGGCCGCCAACACGCGAGGCGGAGTAAAAAACTTTGGCAAGAATTAGGTGTTGCTCCATGGTTAAGAGAAAGAATACCTTTGGTTTATTATAACGATGAACTTATTGCCGCTGTTGGTGTATTTATTACCGAATCTGGGCGATGTATTCAAGGGCAGTCTGCATTGAACGTAAAATGGATAACCGATAAAAAACCCTTACTCTACTAGTAAGGGTTATTCTCGCGCTTGTTTAATCATGGCTTCTTTTATGATCCAGAATGATCAATAACGATGTCTCCAATTTCAGGATGACTAAAACTAACAATATGATCTAATCGCAGTTGCTTTTTTTCATTAGCCGCCTCAACAACCAGATATTCAACCTGTTTTTTTAACAGTAGATCGATTGCTTTGCCTTCAATAATCTCCCCATTATTCAATTTTATAGTTAATTGAAGACTATGTTGGCAAGCGAGTTCTAAATAATCATAGTCATCACAGTTAATTGGTTTGTATTCAGTATCTTTAGACATAATCCCTCACCACTATTGTTAAGTGGCGGTTATTTGCCGCCTTCGGATATTTGTAATTATAAGCATTTACTACTTAAAGCGCATAATAGCACCAGACTTTTTTTTGTAACGAAGAACGAAAACATTAGTATGATTTTGGCTAATATTAATGGTACGCAATGAAATTTAACAAATGGTTTTAAATATTGTTTAACCAGGTAAAATGGTTTGCTGAAAATAAACGATTGTTATTGTAATAGATCTATTTTATTGATGGATTTTGGAGCGAATGATGAATCAAAAAGTATTAAAAATATTGCTCACAATAGGTGCGCTGAGCCTAGCTGGCTGCCAGCATAAATTATCACAATCTCAGAACCAGCCAGTAGATAAAGTTTATACTGGCGTACTTCCTTGCGCAGATTGTTCAGGTATTGAAACAACCGTTCTTTTTAATCCGAATGGTACATATATTGAACAATTGACTTATTTGGGTAAGGAAGAACAAAAAAATACTTTTTTTTCTAGCGGAAATTGGACTAAAAAAGGCACTAAATTATTTTTGATTGATTCTGAAGAACAAAAAACCTATTTTCAACCTAGTACTGATGATAAAACAATAGAATATCTCGATCAGGAAGGAAATAAAATAGAAAACAATTTAAATTATACATTAGAGCAAGTTAAGCCTGACATAAAGAGCGGAGAATATCGCTATATCGCCGACGCGGCTTTATTTAAAGAGTGTAAAACGGGGCGTACTTATAGTGTGAGTGGTATTGATTTAGAAAACCAATATCGCGCAACGGGTATTGAAGCGGGTAAACCAGTTTATGTTGAAGTTGAGGGCTATTATACTATCCGTCCTTCGATGGAGGATGGATTGTTTGATGCCACATTGATCCAGACTGGAACGATTAAATTTGATAAATTGCGTACTTGTCAGTCTCGCTAATTATCAGTTATATGAAATGCCCAACTAAAAGAGCTGGGCATTTTGCCTTAATGAGGCTGATTAGTTAAGTTTTGTATGCAGAAAATCAACTATCCCAGCAATATTAATATATTCTTTCTCATTATTTCGCCGTTGTTTATATTCAACCTGGTTGTTATCTAAATTACGATCACCGATCACTATTGTATGAGGTATGCCAATAAGCTCCATATCGGCGAACATCACACCAGGCCGCTCTTTACGATCATCTAAAAGAACATCAATTCCTTTGGCTTGCAAATCACGGTAAAGTCTTTCAGCAACCTCTTTTACACGATAGGATTTATGCATATTCATCGGTAAAATAGCAACCTGAAAAGGCGCAATAGCATCAGGCCAAATAATTCCTTTATCATCGTGGCTTTGTTCAATTGCTGCTGCGACAATCCGCGTGACACCAATACCATAACATCCCATCGTTACCGTTTGATTATGGCCATCTTCATTTTGTACACTGGCCTTCATTGCTTCAGAATATTTAGTTCCAAGTTGAAAGATATGACCAACTTCTATCCCACGTTTAATTTGTAGAGTACCTTTACCGTCTGGACTCGGATCGCCTTCGACGACATTACGTAGATCGTAAACTTCGGGTAAAGAGAGATCCCGTTGCCAATTGATACCAAAATAGTGTTTATGATCGATATTAGCGCCTGCACTAAAATCACTCATCATAGCAACGCTGCGGTCGATAATCGCCGGTATTGGCAAGTTAACAGGGCCTAATGAACCTGGGCCAGCTTTCAGGGTGGCACGTATTTCTTCTTCTGTTGCGAATCTCAGTGGACTTGCCACCAAAGGGTGTTTTTCTGCTTTAACCTCATTGAGTTCATGATCACCGCGGACCAATAAAGCAATAAGCTGGTGACCACTCTCTTTTGCGGCACTAACAATTAAAGTTTTAATTGTTTTCTCAATAGGTAAATCATGTTGCTCTACAAGTTCGGCAATGGTTTTGGCGTTAGGCGTATCGACAAGACGCATATCTTCAACTGGTGCAGCGCGTTCATTCGAAAGACAAATGGCTTCGGCCAGTTCAATATTAGCGGCATAATCTGAAGCAGTAGAAAAAACAATATTATCTTCACCACTATCCGCTAATACTTGAAATTCATGCGAGGCATTACCACCAATAGAACCAGTATCTGCTTGGACTGCCCTAAAATTGAAGCCAATACGCGTAAAGATTGCACTATAGGCCGCATACATAGCATCGTAAGTTTGTTGCAGCGAGTCTTGGTCGGTATGAAAAGAATAAGCGTCTTTCATAATAAATTCACGGGAGCGCATCACACCAAAACGTGGCCTTACTTCGTCACGAAATTTTGTTTGGATTTGATAAAGGTTCAACGGAAGCTGCTTATAAGAAGTTACTTCGTTACGAATAAGATCGGTAATTACCTCTTCATGAGTTGGGCCCAACACAAAAGGTCGCTCGCCACGATCAACAAAACGAAGTAATTCTGGCCCATATTGCTCCCAACGCCCACTCTCTTGCCAGAGATCGGCTGGCTGAACTATCGGCATGGAGATCTCAATTGCACCAGCGCGATTCATTTCTTCACGAATAATGTTCTCAACTTTGCGCAACACACGGACACCGGTTGGTAGCCAGTCATATAGCCCTGAAGCAAGTTTACGGATCATACCTGCGCGAAGCATCAGCTTATGACTGATAACTTCAGCGTCGGCGGGAGTCTCTTTTAAAGTAGAGAGAAGATATTGGCTTGTACGCATTATTAGCTTCCATCAACGACGAATTACTTCCAGTTGGCATTAACCAACCATTAAAACAAAATTATTCCCTAGTCTACCAGTGACTTGCTAATGTCAAAAGAGATAACTTAATTTTTTAGCGTATCTAAGGAAAGAACGACCACTATATTCGCTGAAATTCGCCATCTAACGTTAAAATCAAGCAGATGAACAGCGTAGATTTTTTCATCAGCAGCATTTTTTTTATATGCTGGACGTGGGTCTTGGGCTAAGACTTGTCGAATAAAACGCTCAAGGAAAGAGTAGCGGGTTTGTTGCTCAATCAGCTGTTTTTGGGCGGTAGCAGAAAAAATAACTGTCATCTTATTAGCGGGTGCAGCTTGCGCAAATCCAGCAACTGCTTTTGGTAAAGATTCGGCAAAAGGAAGATAGGGTTTTATATCAATAACAGGAGTTCCATCAACTAAATCAATACTCCCTAGAGTCAAGCCTACCTCGCTATCACGGATAATTAGATTTTTCAATTCAATTAATGACATACCTATAGGATTAGGACGAAATGGAGAACGAGTGGCGAAAACGCCCATTTTAGTATTGCCGCCTAAACGGGGAGGCCTTACCAGTGGGCGCCAACTTTGTTGTTTGGTTTGATGAAAAATGAAAATAACCCAAATATGGCTAAATTGTTCCAATCCGCGAACCGCATCAGGATGATTATAAGGTGGTAATAGACGCAAAAAACCCTGTCCGTCATCAATTAAGCCTGGTTGTCTCGGGATGGCAAATTTTTCTTTATAGGGTGATTCTATCAGCCCAATCACGTTAAATTGGAAATTATTCATTGATAATATTCAGTGCAGAACCTTCACAAATAGCAGTTTGATAACAATCAGGTGTACTAATTATTTCACAACGATGCAATAACACGATATTTGCTCCCTGAGAAGAGGCCTTTTTCAACATGTTTTTTTCGCCTTTGGAATACTTACGCTTGGATCTTGTCGATTAAGTTGACATGAAATACCGGAAACAATACCCAGATCCTTAAATGGTTTACCTAGCAGCGCTTCTGTTTTATCAATAACTTTTACCACAGAACCTTTTTGTGGTGATATTTTGTTGATAACATTTTTTTGTTTTTTTTAGCGAGTTATCTTGTTTATTATATTCAGTTGGAGAAAGTAAATTACAGCCTGAAATACAAAGTACAAGACAACAGAGTAATAAGCGCATATAAATTCCTTATTAAAAAAATCAAATTAGCGCTAAAAATCAGTTTTAGCCATCATAATGGAATAATTAATTGAATGAAATTTATAATAAAACAAGCGGATTATATCCGCTTGTTTTATTATAATGTCACTCTTTTTGATAAAGCAATTACCAACCAGGGATAGCCCCCCCGTCAAAAATTTTATTCGCTGCTTCAGCGACTTCGCTAGATTGATAGGCTTTAACAAATTTTTTCACATTTTCATTATCTTTATTATCTATACGACTCACGATGAGATTTACATAAGGTGAATTTTTGTCTTCAACGAACAATCCATCTTTTGCTGGTGTTAATTTAGGTTCGGCGCTACTAGCCCAAGTTGTATTAATAATCGCGAGAACAATCTTGGGATCATCTAGACTACGAGGCAATTGCGGTGCTTCCAGTTCAATAAAGTTCAGCTTTTTAGGATTTTCAGTGATATCCAATACGGTAGGTTGTAAACCGGCACTATTACTTACTTTGATTAGCCCTTGTTTTTGTAACAACAATAGTGAACGTCCTAAGT
Organism: Eurytoma adleriae; assembly: GCA_900480045.1. Taxonomy (NCBI): domain Eukaryota; kingdom Metazoa; phylum Arthropoda; class Insecta; order Hymenoptera; family Eurytomidae; genus Eurytoma; species Eurytoma adleriae. The sequence continues at coordinate 3,133 of UXGC01001958.1, read as the reverse complement.
TAGTAGGATCATTGGGAATTGCGATTTGGGCACCATCAGCTAGTTGTTCAACAGACTTAATCTTTTTAGAATAATCCGCAATAGGATAAATAAATGTTTTGCCAACAGCGACTAATTTATAATTGCGATCTTTAATTTGTTGCTCTAAATAAGGTTTGTGTTGAAATGCATTAACATCAATATCGCCTTTGTCCAGAGATTCATTTGGCAGTACAAAATCATTAAAGGTAACTAATTCAACATCAAGCTGATATTTTTCTTTGGCGACTTTTTGTGCGACTTCAGCCACTGCTAACTCTTTGCCCATGATGACACCCACTCTGATGTGATTAGGTTTTTCTGTTTTTTCACCACAGCCACTAAAAACTAATATACTGAATAGTGCTGCAACAACGGCACTAGTTTTTATTTTGATAGACATAATTACCTCTTTAAGACCAGACTCAGTTTTAACCCTTTTTAAGTGAGGATTTTATTTACGTGTTTTTTTCATTAGGTGATTGCCAACAAATTGAATAGCAAAAACTAAAATAATTAGTAAAGCAAGAACCGTATTCATAACAGTTGGGTTATAGGTATAATAGCCGTATTGCATCGCAATTTGACCTAACCCGCCAGAACCAACCGCACCGCCCATCGCAGAGTAACCGACTAACATAATTAAGGTAATGGTCGCTGCATTGACTAAACCGGGCAAAGACTCAGGTAACAAGATTTTACTAATGATTTGTAGTGGCGTTGCGCCCATTGAACGAGCGGCTTCAATTAAACCATTGGGGATCTCTAACAGCGTATTTTCAACCATACGGGCAATGAAAGGTGCAGCCCCAATAGTCAGTGGAACGATCGCGGCCTGAATACCGATAGATGTGCCGACGATGAATTTAGTTAATGGAATAATCCAAACCAGTAAAATAATAAATGGGATGGAACGAAACACATTAACTAATGCAGACACTGTTCGGTAAAGTGTCAGATTTTCCATAACTTGTCCGGGGCGAGTCACATAAAGTAATATCCCAATGGGAAGTCCTAATAAAAACCCCAAAAATCCTGACACAAAAGTCATAATTAGTGTATCTAGCGTACCATTTAGTAGCAGGATAATCATTTTTTCAGACATAACCTAAGACCTCTACTTTTACATGGTGCTCTTCTAAAAAGGTAATTGATTTTTCAATATCTTCGTCAAGACCATGGAGTTCAGCCAGCATAAAACCAAATTTAACACCACCGGCGTAGTCAATTTGTGAACTTAATATATTAATGTCAATATTAAATTTCCTAGCCACCATTGAAATCAATGGTGCATCGACTGACTTACCGGTAAATTCCAATTTCAATAATGGCGATAAATCGGGTGCCGGCGCCATCTGTAAACGCTTTTGATAATCTTCAGGAATATCTAATACAAGTGTTGATTTAATAAAATTTTGCGCAATCGGGGTCTTTGGATGAGAAAATACTTCACTAACGCTATCTTGTTCTATTAAGCGCCCTTCACTAATAATCGCGACTTGATCGCATATACGTTTTACAACGTCCATCTCGTGAGTAATAAGTAAAATGGTTAAACCTAAACGTCGATTAATATCTTTCAATAGCTCAAGAATAGAACGGGTTGTTGCCGGATCTAATGCACTTGTCGCTTCATCACATAATAATACTTTAGGTGAATTGGCTAAAGCACGTGCTATAGCAACGCGTTGTTTCTGTCCTCCAGATAGACTGGCTGGATAGGCATCTTTTTTATTTGCTAAACCGACTAGTGTTAATAACTCTGTTACGCGTTGATGGATTTTGGCCTTTGGTGTGTTATCTAGCTCCAGAGGCAAGGCAATATTATCGAAAACATTTCGTGAAGAAAGTAGATTGAAATGCTGGAAGATCATTCCGATAGTACGGCGTGTGAAGATTAACTCTTTTTCAGAAAGATCGGTCAATGTCTGCCCATCAATGAATACTTCTCCTGATGTTGGGCGTTCAAGCATATTAACACAACGAATTAGCGTACTTTTTCCGGCACCGGAAGCACCGATAACCCCGTAAATTTGGCCTTGAGGAACATGCAAATTAATATTGGTTAATGCGTGAATTGCATGTGTTCCTTGGTGAAAAATTTTATTAATGTTAGAAAGTCTTATCATTGTGATCTACTAAATAATGGAAATAGTGGTGAGAACATTCGATCCTATTTAACATGGATGTTAAGGTGTCTAGACGTCTAAGTCAACAAAAATGTAAATATTGATCCTGTTCTTATTTAACCGCTTTTCATATAATGAACAAAGTTAAATTTAATGGAGTAATACGGTGAGTCAAAGTATTCCGGCGATTTTCCTTGATCGTGATGGTACCATTAACCACGATCATGGTTATGTGTATGAAATAGATAATTTTCAGTTTATCGAAGGTGCCATTGAGGCAATGCTTGAATTAAAAAAAATGGGTTATGCTTTGATACTTGTTACCAATCAATCAGGCATTGCAAGAGGGTTGTTCACAGAAGCGCAATTTCTTGCCTTGACGGAATGGATGGATTGGTCTCTTATTGATCGTGGTGTTGAGCTGGATGGTATTTATTATTGTCCTCATCATCCGGCAGCAATTGAACAAAAATATAGACAAATATGCAATTGCCGTAAGCCGAAGGCCGGTATGTTATTGTCCGCGCAAAAACAACTTAATATTGATATGAAAGCTTCTTATATGGTTGGTGATAAGCTTTCTGATATGCAAGCAGGTAAAGAGGCGCATATTGGGACTAATGTATTGGTTACTTCAGCAAAGGTTGTCACTGAAGATGATAAAAAATGCGCTGATTGGATTATAAATAGCCTGGCAGATTTACCCAATAAGATAAAAAATTGTCAAAAAAATGAACTTATTGTTCATAAATAAAGCAAAATTATTTTTTTTAAAAAAGTACTTGTGCAAAGATAAAATAAATCTATAATGCCCTTCCTGTTATCGCGACTTATTCATCAACAAGTGAATAAAAGTATAACGCGAATTTAAGGTGAAAAGCGTAATATACGCCACCTCGCGACTCCGGGCGCACGCTCTTTAACAATTAATCAGACAATCTGTGTGGGCACTCGCAAGACATCATCAAAAACTATTTGAAGATTAA
>UXGC01001957.1:0-15244 GCA_900480045.1 Eurytoma adleriae | reverse complement strand
TCATAGACATTAAAAGTGAGACAAGATTAAAGCTAACTTCGCAAGAGGTAAAAAAACCCTCTTTTACGCGCGCGAGCACGCACCCGCGCGCGCACACGCACATGCACACGCACACACACACACACACACACACACACACGCACACACCCACACACACACACACACAGAGTTTTGTCTTTTTGTTTTAACGATTGAATAGAAATTGTGAAAAATAAAACTTTATTATAAATAATGTTATAACATTAGGTCACCGAATGGTTGGGGGATCTCGAGAAAAACGGACATGTGTGGACGAAGCCCAAGTTTCCAACTCAATGCTGGTTCCTTACGCTTCACTGTCACCACATCGCTCTTATACCTGCGCTTCAAAAATATCAAAAAAAATTACGAGCTCTCCGTGACTTACAAAAAATGCTGGATGAACTTCAAGCAAGCGAATCCCAGTGGAAGGATACCATTCACGCAATGCAGAACAAAGAACTGATCAAGCGTTGGAAGCATCAACTGAAGCGTTTAGCAAAATCTAAAGCTTGTGCTGATGCGGGTTTGATTGATCCAGTTATGCTTAGACGATCACTCCACTTTTACACTTCCGTCGCGGAGGTTCTGTTGAGGTTATTAACTGGCGTTGAAAATGTGAACGAATTAGCTTACGACAATAACCTTTCCAATATACTAAGCTGCCGCTCTGAAACGCCGAAAATTTTCACTGCCCTGCCTGAGTGGTATATAGAGGATATAGCAGAATTTCTCTTATTTACATTGCAGTAAGAATTATTTTTATTATGAAATCTCTCAGTCTTTCGTTTAATTGCATTTTTTGTATTTATTTTTGTTCAGATCCAGCCCAAACGTAGTCGTAAATAACGCTGATACCACTATTATCACTTGGCTACTCGTTCTGATATGTGCTCAAGACTGCATAAGAAATCCATATTTAATAGCCAAATTGATTGAAGTGCTATTTAATATAATAAATGCAAGTGTTCAAGTAAGATAGGATTTTTCTTTAAATGTTCACAATAAATATTATGATTAAATGTTCTAATAGTAAATTTGGTTAAAATTTTGATACTTCAGGGAAGAACGGAGAATCTGCACAAACAAGTATTGGCGCATCCATTATCAAATCTTTTGCTGGCATCCAATCTCATGAAATTTTACACTGATGTTGAAACTACGGGTTCATCCTCGGAATTTTATGACAAGTTCTTCATTCGTTATCACATCTCTCTAATTTTAAAATGCATGTGGGAAAGTCCAGTGCATCGAACTTCTATAATACGCGAAAGCTCGAATGGGAAGCAGTTCGTCAAATTCATCAATATGTTAATGAATGATACGACTTTTCTTCTTGATGAATCACTCGAATCGTTGAAGCGCATTCATGAAATACAAGAGCTTATGTCAGACCAATCAGGATGGGCAGCACTGCCACAGGAACAGCAACAATCACGTACAAGACAGCTTGCTACAGACGAACGACATGCCCGCTCATACTTGACGCTTGCAAAGGAAACCGTTGCTATGTTTCACTACCTCACGATACAGATTACCGAACCATTTTTACGACCGGAGTTGGCTGGCCGTTTGAGCGCCATGTTAAACTTTAATTTACAGCAATTATGTGGACCAAAGTGTAAAAATTTAAAAGTTAGAAAACCACAAAAATACGGCTGGGAACCAAGAGCACTCCTCGGCCACATTGTCGACATTTATTTGCACCTTGACTGTCATAAATTTGCAGCAGCTTTAGCAAGTGACGAAGTAAGTCTATTTTGTTTTTTGCTTTTTACTTTTGCTTTTTTAATAACTTGAAATATTTCGTTATCATTGTAGAGATCGTTCTCGAGAGAACTGTTTGCTGAAGCCGCTAGTAAGTTGGAGAAATCAGCGATTAAATCTGCAGCTGAGATCGAGCGATTTATAGCACTTGCAGAGAAAGCCGCTCAGATTGCTAACGATAATCGAGCTCGCGAGGAAGACTACAATGATGCTCCTGACGAGTTTAAGGATCCACTCATGGGTACACTTATGGAAGAACCAGTCAAATTACCTTCAGGTATTATTATGGACAAAGACGTTATCATCCGACATCTGCTTAATAGTGCAACCGATCCCTTTAGCAGACAACCTCTCAGTGAGGATATGCTTGCTCCTGGTAAATCAACTTTTGATCTTAAATATTACTAAACTAATTGAAAAATTTAACAAAAAATCATAATTTCGTAAACTTCACCACTATTATTGGTAAAACAAATTGGGAGAAATATGGCCGATAGTTTGTATTTAAAAAAGACAGTTTAGTATAAGTTTACGTTAAAAATCTTTTATTACAATTAAAACGATAATATATAATAATAATATACGTATGGAGAAATTGTAGTAATGACGGTCTTGGAATAACTAGCTAAGACAGAAAGACATTAAATAGAAAGGTATTCACACAATTTCTCCATAAAAAATGGCATTAATTTATAATCGTTTTTCTGTTCTCATTTATCACTTTTGAATTCTCAACTCATTTCTTTTTTGTCAATTAAAAAAAAGAACTGATAAAAAATAATCTAATAATAATAAATAAAAAAAGTAATAAAAAATAATAACTATTGATAACAGTTAGTAACAGCAAGTAACTTATAATAATATATGATAAATATTATTATATTTTTCATTATTTTTCATTAATTATTAGTACTTTTTTCCATTTTCGTCTTTATTAATAACTGAGAAATGGGAAATGGGAAACGATTATAAATTCGATCTATAGATAACTTTCACATCTCTTTAGGCCTATGTATTTTTGCTTTTTCCAATACTTCCCTAGTGGAAATAATTTATGTGCCAATATGTGCCAATGCGTGCTAAAATCTGCTTTAGTATGTGGATTTGGCTTCTTTGGCACATATTGGTACAACTGATTGTAAGACAGTAAAAAATTTTTCGTTCAATTTTGGCACACTAGCACATTTTGGCACGGTTCAGCACGCAGCTAGGCACAGTTCAGCATATTTTTTATGTGCCGAAATGTGCAAAAACACGAAAAATTTAAGTGGACTTAAAATTACATTCTTTAAATTTCCTAAATGTGCCAAAGTGTGCCAAAATGTGCAAAACTGTACAAAAAGTCAGAGAATTATTATTATTTATTATTATTTTTTTAAATATATTTTTGTGCCAATTTGTGCCAAATAGGCTAAATCGACATACTCAGGCATATTTCGGCACACTTTGGCACATAAATAATTTCCACTAACTCCACTTTTTTTACCAATAATTTACCCAGGAAAAAAGTTGCACATGCCGTTTTTACTTGGGAAATGTGATATTTACTTTATTTATTCACCTATTTATTTACATAGTTTTACAAAGTGTTGAAAAAGTTCGGATACCTTTCCAGGATCGCATCCTCTGAGAAAATGGTCTCTATAGAGAAAAGTAGCAGGATTTGGTCTAAGAAATCGATTGATGACATTCTCTGAATCAAAGGAACTGATTTCTTTTACCAAACCATTTTCTTGGAGAATTCCATCATGAAAAGTTATCCAGGGGTACCCATGTTTCAAATGGTAACCATTTGGGTCTTATATCATTCCTGTGTACTTACATGTAAAATTCACATGAGATCTGTACAGGAATCACATTCTTCCTCACGAGATCCCACAGAAAAATTATACATGGTTCCTGTATAGTTTTAATGTAAAATCCATGTGCAACAATAATTACCTGGGTATTTTATTTTATTTTATTTCATTTTATTTCTTAGGGATTTATCAATAAATTAAGTACCTTTTATTTCAGTTGCTGATCTGAAAGCAAAAATATCAGAATGGAAACAACAAAAGAATACGTCAGCAGACGTATAAGTCATCAATAATTGTCTAATTTTTGTATGTGACAGAACTGATAATATGGCAAATTCGATGATTTGACAGTATTGAATTTGCTACTTTTAAATGAAGTATCACGCAGTGCTGAACAGTGCATTTCTTTTGGTTTTGATAAATAAAAGGCACAGATAAAAACAAAATCTAGTGCACGTGATCTCTCGTGATTGATTGTGCTTTATTTACGATTATAAATTTGCTGTTTTTTATACATAAAAAAAAGAAGGGTAAGGGGATAATAGATATAATGCAAACTAGAGCTAGCAAACTGCCAATAATACTTGAACCACATATAAAGAATTAGAATTATGTAAATATTAAGGGTAGGTTAAGCGCGTAATAGGTAATAGTAATGAATCTTTATAACTGCTAAGATCTGCTCTACAGTAATTTAAAATTAAAACATTTTAAAAACAAGAATTTATGATGCGGTCAATACATACAAAAAATAAATTTAAAAGAATAAAAAGTAAATTTTTTTATCAATTTGTCTTTAAAATAATTTTATGTTTAAATAAAATATTTTAGTTTTTATATTATAAAAATATGTAACTAAAAAAACACTGAAACAATACCGAGAAACTTTAAACTCACATATAATCTGAGGTACAAACAGTTTGTATTTAATTATTTTTTTAACATGAAAATGTGGCAAAATTAAGAAGAAATAAAAAATAGTATACTTTTAATTCTTTTTAAAATATTTTATTTACAAAAAATAACTTTGTTAGATGAATTTGCAGTCAGTCTGTTTTTAGAAATTTTACAGCAGTTGCTGAAACTAATGGTATAAATTATAAGTTAATCGTGAATATTATATTACTTATAAATACATAATTGCAGGGGAGATGGAGACGCAAAATAGTACAGCCTTTTAAATTAATCAAACTGCATAGGTGTCTCAGTTGCCCTTGATTTTGTATTTATCTCTAGTCTCCCCCTGATTAAAAGCCAAGAGACGTTGAAGTTTTTATTAATTTTTCATTGTATCGGAGTAAACATTTAAAATTGTTATAAGCAACTGTTGTATCTGTAATTCAAGATTGTATTTATTTAACACTTGGACATTATTATGCATTTATGTTTCCTCGGTATGATGATGCTTCAATTATTATTGTATTAATACGTTGCTATTCATGTTAGCAGCAATTTCGTAAGACAGAAATTTTGAATCATGTAAATAATCAAGATTACTGAAAATGTAATTGATGAATAAACAGAAATACTTAATTTAACATTAGTATTATTGTATAAAATTTATTTTATCTGTTTACCTATAATTTTTGTTTACACATATTTGAGTTACGTATGATTAATTAAAGATATTTTGTTTTATAATATAAATTAAAAAAAAAAGATGCATAAAAATTAGTAATATAACCACCCTCCAAAATTACTATACTGAAATCTGTTTAAACCTTTAGAGTATTCTTTCAATACTCACATCACTAGCTAAGAAAAAGTTTTTACTTTAAATAAATAATTTGACTAATATTTCTTTTATGTTAACTGATTTACTTTACTCGTTATTTGGTTCTGGAAAATCAAATGGTATAACCAAAGGTTATGAGTTTATTCATTAGCTTAAATCTAACAAAGGTCACAGTTATTGTAGTGTATTGATTAAAAGAGGTTGAGTGCTGCATGATACATACATGTATAAAATAATGAAAAAAATAAAAATTGTGTACTATATGATAATTATGTGATATAAAAAGGCTATTTTTGATAAATTTTTAGCACTCAACCTGTTAATCTTTATGATTTCAAATGAAGATTGTTTTTACTAACTTAAGCTAGTCCCAAATAAAAACCCCACATATATTTGTAGTGTTGGAAGCCACATTTTCAAATTTTTTAGGTTCATGATTCTACCACAAATTCCCTGCAGGAGACATTTTTGTTAAGCCCTTGTTGTTACTATAACTTTTTTAATCATATCTCTGCAGAAATTGATTTAAATAGGCTGAAAATTTATCTTTATTTTTTTTTTCATACTACCTAAACATATTTACTTTTCCATATATACATAAATGTAAATTAAAGAATTTTTTTTCTGAATTGACTCTATACCCTAAAGAAGTACTTCATAAACAATAGGCCAATAGCCTTAAATTATTTATTTTGTATTCCCTTTTTTGTATCTCCTTATTCTTGGAAAAAATTTAAAACTTCCAAAGAAATTTAGCTTACAACAATAACCTGTTCTTGCTTATATTAATAAAATGTAGATAAGATCATTTTTATTTCTATAAATACATTAAGTTTATATATTATTCTATTTATTTAATTGTGGATAAAATATAAGGGTTTCAAATTATTTAATACACTTATAGAAACACATCTAAATCATTATCTGTCAGGGTGTCAATTGACTACTTTAGATATTTTTTCTAACAGGAAAAACATTAGGAAAAAGCACAATAAAAATATTTCATTTTTAGTTATTTATTAATTACTCATAGTTTATTAAAGCACTGGAAAATAATTTTCCAGGCTTTTTTCAAAGCACCAGGGCATGCTTACAACTTTCTTCTTATCCCTTCATTCATATAAAAAACAATTATTTTACAAAAGTTTAATTTGTCCATTTCCAGTAACTCTTGAACTTCTTGCACTAAAATATGTTTTAGATAATTCATTAACACTCTCTACATCGTGGTCCAGATCCTATGTAAAACTGTAGGGTCAGCGGTGATGTACATGTACATCCTGCACAGATGCCGTAACAAGCATTCTGTGAGGGGGTAGATATATCACTTCTATATAGGAAACAACTTAAATGACATAGTCAAAAATTAATCTGAATGGTGGTAGATTGAATCGCAAGTGCCTCATCACATGACCCACAGCCAATAAAAATTAGATTATACTCTCTATGTAACATTAAGTATATTTATATGTATGCCATCATTAACTATGTGAGATATTATCCATTATATAAAATGAAAAGCTTTTTATTGTTTAGCAAAACTTTTTTTAATTTGAAAGATTTCAACACATTTATAGTATGTACACTATAAGCTCTTAATCAAATTAAAAAAATTATATACTTTATATTTATTTAATAAAGCTTAGTATGTTTTAAATAACATCGGTATTTAAATAAAAATCTGTTGATAGATGAAATATTTATATTGTCACATCGTGTTTCTAAAACCCAATGAAAATGCATAAAATCTTATAAGATTTGGTTTATGGAAATAGACACATATATACGTGTGTATGTGTGTGTGCGTGCGTGCGTGCGTGCAAGTAGCTGCGGGTAGGTGACGGGATATGTACATGTATATGTAAACGCGCAAGTGTGTACATGTGTATATTAAATAAAAATAATAGTAGATTATGCACCTAGGGAGTAAAAGTAAAGAATGTCAAACATGCGATCTGAGGCGCCCATTATTTACTCCTGTGGTGCGCATACTAATTTTTTTGCACGAGGGGCGTAAAAGGCATACTTGCGTTACCGCCCGCAGGGCGTAAAGTGCGCACTTTATACACCGTGTGTAAAAAAAAACTATTATTTACTTCTTTACTTTTACTTTTTGTACAAAACCTATACATTAGATTTATGCCTTAATGAATTCATGTACACATTTAAATAAAATTTCACTAAAAGTTATTAAGATATTTAATTACTGGAAAAAAAGTTTGAAACAATATTTCAAAGTCGAGTTAGTGAATCATAAATTTTATTAGAAGATTTATTTCATGTATGAAAATAAATTTTATGAATAATGTTTCTATTATTATAAAAATGAACACTTATTATTTTATTTACATTTTAAAATTAAATTTTGATACAATCACTATAAAATCGTAATATTAAGGATTTTTATAATTCTTTATTGCTCATGTTTTGAGCATATATATGCACTGAAATTGTACCACTGATTAAAAAAAATTAATTTTTTTTTTTAACTTTAGACTGGCTGCAAGTAAGGAAGTCGTTCTATTAGTAAACAAGCAATAATGTACAATATACCAAGATAAAGATTTAAACTGGCTGTCCTTTTTGGTACATCTTGAATAGTATTTGGATTCCTAAAACTTTTCTCTATTTTAAATGCTTTTGGTAATGTCATTAAAGGTAATAAAAACCAAATAGAGTACCTTAAGGCAAGCACAACCAAAGTTACATATGGAGTAAAAAGTAGAAATGCATATAAAACATGTGATGATGTGTAACCTATTAATATTGCAAGAGTTACTATTCCTGCCTTTTTATCACTTTCAAGGTCTCTGGTATTGTTGCTGTGTAATATTGCTTCTGCGTTCAAAGCAAGTGGGATCGCATAATAAATTGTGTTCCATTCAATATAACCTGTCTGTGCTAAAAAAGCAAACAGAACAGATATGGGACCAAAAATGATAAGTATCAAGACATCTCCCAGAGCAATGTATTTCAATCCTATACCTCCTGTATATAAAAATGAGCATGACATGCCTCCAAAATAGACCAGAGCAAGGTGTTCCATCTTAGCCGGTGATATTGATGCCAAAAGGACAAAGCCCAGACATCCAGCTGCATAGAGCCATGCTCCAAGAGAAACTAGTTCGTCTTTAGAAAGTAATTGATCCACTAAAATTCTATCATCACTTTTACGACTATCTACACCTTTTATATAATCAAAATAAGTATTAACAACATTGCCAGCACCATGGACACAAGCAACAGTAAACAATGTCACCATAAGAGTCAACCAATTTAAACCAGTGTGTTCGGTTAATTTATAGGCTAATGCTGAACCTAATACAGTTGGTATAAGCGAAGCACTGAGAGACCAAGGTCTGATTGCTAAAAGGTAGGAAGAAAACTTCATTAAAGGTGAGGAGGATGAAGAAGTCTTTGCTGGAGAACATTTCTCCTGCTTGTCACTCTGCACTCCGTTTGGTTTCATTGACTTTGAATCTGTAAAAGATAAGATAACTCTAGAATTTTTATTGAAATTTTAAAAGGCAAATTATTTACAGGTTATTAAAAAAAATTAGGTACTTGATATTTCTTGAGATTTTTTTGGAATATATCCAAATTGATTTGTATCAATGGAAATCTATTAATCCGTTAAATCCCACTTGTAGTAGAGTTGTAACGGTTAAAAGATGAGAGATTTGGGTTAGGTAAGGAGATTGCGGGATTGCATGTCTCTCGTTTCCACTGGTTTGATCATACTGAATCTCCTGAATACCCTTAAGTAAGTTGATCAGAACCTCTTGGTTATACTATACTTTTCAGAATAACATGTTAAATTCTATGTTATATATTCTTTGACGTGTCTCTTATTTTTGCTGTTGTTGCTGTTAGTAGATCTGCACTACTTACTGCTACTTGTTTTTGAAGCAAAAATACTGCCCGTGAGTTATGGGTAACGATAGTGATGAACAAGTATACGCGAACAGGTTTTAAAAGCGTGAAGAAAAATATTGTCTAGCTACAATTAATGTGCTATAACAACCAGCCCTATGCTAGCGCAATGCTGCGCTAAGCGCTAACTAGAGGTTACGCTCGTCAAGTCCCGATCCGCGGGGGTCGCAACACTCGCAACTAGGGTCGCTACCGTGACTAGCGAGTAGCGCTACTCAGACATTACGGTCGCCGCTACGGTCGCACTGTTCAGACCGAAGCGGCGCCGCCGGCGGCCGGCCGCGAGTGCAGACTGCTGACAGTGCTGACACTGCTGACACTGCTGACTGCCATATAGTGCCATAGCTCAATAGCTCATATACCCACAATAATAATGCATGATGCGTCAGTCATAACTATCGTCACTTGCTGAATAACTCGATCAATTTCGAAAAATTTAAATACTGATTTATTGTCGTATTGCATCTCATATTCTCATTTGTCAATGCTCTGTACTCATTTATATGAGCATAGAGCATAGATTTGAATTAACTCATTTACTCATTAACTCAGCAGTATACAGTTTTTTGAAAATCAATAGATATCAACGATCCGAAATGTTTGACTTGATCTGTTCCGTAAAGTCCTAGCGGCAGGTGCCTGGGTATAATTAAAATACGCGCCCAATGCCCGTATACGGAATACGCAGATACGCTCAAAACGTTTGCTTGCCATAATTCTTTTAAAATATTTTTAATAAATTAAATAAATTATTTTTAATGTTGATTAATGTTTCTTTTTCTTTGCATTTGAGATTGGAAAAACCGGGTAATTATGTACGGTATTTGCAGTTTTTTTCGAAAAAAACCGCACCGCCCACCGGCGGGTCTCGCCAGGCCGCCTCGACTTATTATTTGCTTATACTCACTCTTATAAGTTATACTCGAGAGCGGCGGGATCTGTGTATATATATGCTATCTGTAATTGCATTTGTACATATACATATATGCACTATGCCAGTAACCACTAGTACTAACCAGCATGTGTCTTGGCATGGCGTGTTCAGCAAGTTAATAATTGATCGCTAGTTTCCGACTTTCAAGCAATCAGATTAGCGTTCTCTCTTAATTCATGGACCTTTAGTTATATAAAAAAATGTTTCCCGTGGAAATTTGGGAAAATATATTGCAGTACGTAGAAGCGGCATCTCTTTTGCGTTTGCGTTCTGTGAGTAAAACATGGAACACAATCATTACAAAATATCTAAAGGTATGAATGTATTTACATAAGTGAAAGAACTTGAAAAGGAACTCGTCAATTATAAGTAATTTAATCAATTTTTATTTAAGGAGTCAGATGCTTGGTACAAGCAGTGCAAAAATGACATACCAGAGAAGTATTGGCTTATTTTATTGGAAAACTCTTTCCACTTGACTACTTTACATAAATGTGGAAACAATCATGATAAAGAAAAGCAATATTGTTATAAAATATGGATAACTATGTACAGAGCTTGGATAAAATGGTGCAACATTAACAGCTTCAAATATTACACTACAGATGAATTTAATCCTATTCCCGAGCATCGGCCATCTGAACATGTGACTTGTTCTGCTTCTCTAGGTTAGCTTAAGAACAATAATCATTTATATAAAATATCTATTTCACTGTTGGATAAGTAGCTACTTTTTATTTTTCTCAGGAGAATTGATTGCCATAGGTACTACAGAGGGATATATTAGAATATTTAATTTGCGAACTAATAAGCTTGTTTTTAGAATTGATCAATACGAAGAAGTTGTGGATGTAAAATTGTGTGTTCAAGGTATGTTTACAAAATTAATGTAGTTTCAACTTGCAGTTTAACAAAAAGATAAAAAATATTGTTAAATTTATAGGTAAAAATTCTGAAAAAATTGTACTCATATCTACTTCTGTGTGTAATAAAAGTAGAGTTTGGGATATTATCAGTCAAAAATGCTTAATGTTTACAGCAGGAGATGTAATATGGTAAAAGTTTCTGACTACTTTATATTACAGCTTGGATAAGATTTTGTCTTTATATGTCTGTTAATATATTCATATTTATAGTGCTGGTTATGGATATTACTGTGTAACATTATGTCACAACAAAATTCTAGTGTATAATGCAATGAATGAAGATTTTACCCCAGCCAGATTATTATTTATAAATGATTTAAATGACTCGAGGTCAAAAAAATTTCATGAAGAAAAATTAAATAATATGAAATTTCTTAATATGATAATTAATAAGCATCAGGTAATTTATTTAATGAAATAATATAAGAATTTCAATTTTAAAATAATTAATTTATTATTTCAAGTTATGTTTTTGGTCTAATACCGGACTCTTTTGTGAATTAGATTTACAAGAAATTGATAAATCGTCAACACTTTTGTATACACCTGATGTTAAATCAATAGGTGTACCTAAGAACCAGAAAGTTCGACACTACTTCTTATTTAATCCTTTTGTTGCATTCTGCATTACGGGTACTTTTAAAAAATTTTATAAATTTCTGTATTTTACAGCTGTATGTGTATGTATAATGTATGAATTTACAATTACAGAGGCAGGTCATTTAGGTATTTCAATACACAAAAGTAAATGGCAAATGTACAATGTCTTTCCATTTTTGCAAAGCGCTGTTTCAGCAATTCTTTTTTACGTTCGAATCTTAGTGATTGGGCTAGAGTCAGGTAAGAGTATGTTTCATTATCTTATGTTCGTAAAATTAGTAATGTTATAAAATTATAAAAATTCAAAATAATGTTTAAATAGGAGATGTATACTTATTTCCAATGCAAAATGAAATGTCATTGAAGACGATAGATTTCAAGTGTAAAAACTTAAAGAAAATTAATGTGGCTGCTGAACCTATTGTTGCTTTAAATATAATGGAAATTTTAGGTGATCAAAGGTTACTGGTTTCAACAAAATCCAAAGTATATCACATTAAATTTGATGTTTAAAAAATGTAACATTAATTAATAAGAATAATTTCTGCAACTTTGATAATAATCAAAAATTATAAAAATGTGATTAAAATTGAAAAATTATTTATTTGCATAAATTTTCTAAAATTGTAGAATTGATTTTTTTATTTTTCTATAAAGTATTCAAATAAAAATATATTAAATTAAATGATTATCTTTATTTATTTATTTAAGTATGCAGGTATACCCTTTTACAACGCAATAAAATATAATTGCAATACAATATAATTTATTGTGAGCCAAGAAAGATATTTATAAAAGTAGTAGTACTTAGAGGTAGTATATTTAAATAAAACATTAAATTAACAATAGCTGAATCTTTAATTTAATTTGATCTTAATTAAATTAATTTTTGCATACTTGCAGTACCGTACGTGCTATCCCAGTCTAAGTAGACTGACAAATCTTTTTGAGAAACAGATGGTCGAACTATACTGAGAGCTTTTTGAAAATCACAATATGTAACTTTCCTTACATCTTCCTTCTTTATGTCCTCCAATTGATCAAATGGAATACTTCTAATTGGGCCCATACTAGCTTCTTTGCAAAGGTTTGTCATATCTGCACCAGAATAACCATTTGCCATTTTGGCAATTTCATATATGTTTTCAGAAGTTAAATTATGTCGTTCTGATTTAAGTAAGTTTTGTACAATTTGTATCCTTGCTTCCAATTCTGGCAATGGAATGTATAACCGTTTTACTAGTCTTCTGCGAGCTGCTTCATCTAGTTCATAAGGCCTGTTAGTAGCTCCTATTACTAATATACGATCTTCATCTCCTGTAGCTGCACCATCAAGTTGTACCAAAAATTCTGTTTTCATCCTTCTAGAAGATTCGTGTTCAGTCTCAGATCTTTGACAAAGTAATGAATCAATTTCATCAATAAACACAACAGATGGTTGTTCCACACGAGCTACTGCGAATAAAGCGCGTACCATCTTTTCTCCCTCTCCTATCCATTTAGAAGTGAGAGAACTAGCAGAAATTGAAAAAAAAGTTGATTTACTTTGAGAAGCTATACATTTACCAATTAATGTCTTACCAGTACCTGGTGGTCCAAACAATAAAATACCTTTAGGAGGTCTCCTTAAACCTGTAAAAATATCAGGTCTCAACATTGGGAAAACGACAATTTCTTTGATTATACGTTTAGCATCTTCTAATCCTGCAATATCATCCCATGTGATTGGACTTCCACTATCCATAATTTCATTCTTTATAAGTTCAATCATTTTTGGTTCAATATTTTTTAATCGTTCATCAGAAGATTCAGTAGATGGATCTTCTTCTTTCGGTTGTTCATCCTTGAATGGACATATAAAAGCAGAATTTACTGCTCTACCTCCAAGTGACTTTTTCATGGTATGCTTATTATTATTAAGAGATTGCTGTCTACTGGCAGTTGCATACCTATTAGTCTTTGCTTGCTGTACTGCTAGCACTGATCTAGCTGTTGCAAATCCAGAAAATTTTTTTTCTTCTTTTTCTTTTTTCAGCAAGGATGAGTTCTCTACAGAACCCTGAGTAGCATGTTCCATTAAACGTTGATCATTTTTTAAAATAGAGTTTACTTTAAAAATATTAACATTGTCTAAATCAGAATGCTTACTGTTCATACTATCCCTTTCATTTTTAGCGGGTGAAAAAGATGCCTTTATCATTTTGATTTCTGATAATCTATTCTTGTCTTTGCTATCAATATATTTTATATCTTGTTGAGGAATTTTTCTTATTCTTGGAGATATTCCTCCATTTTTCCATAAAAGTGTCATTCTTTCAATATCTCTGTTAGAGTAATATTTATTTTTACAATGTAAAGTTACTTCAGAATTACAAGGCAATTTTTGCAAAAATTTTAATGCTATACTAGGCTCTGTCAAGTTTGAATTCCATTCTAAGGGATTATTATCAATATCTACACTTAAAGAATTGAATTGTTGCCAATAGTTATTCAAAGCAGTTCTGCCATCGACTAAAGCTGCATACTTTTTTAACTCAAACTGACACAATGCAGCTATAATGCTCTTGTTTATGCTAAAAAGATAAATTGTAGCAAATATAAAAATAAATATACAATGAAATACATCGAAGATACATTAAAAAATATTTGAGTTTATTTAAAAAGTAAAATGTAATTGACGTACTTATTCTTACAGATTGAATATTTAGTAAACATACATTTCCGATCATTGTCTACAATTTCTGTAGGAACTGTATTAATTTTTGAAAATTCTAGTGTTTGGTATGCTGGCAAAAAATTCCTTTTCAAATTATCTTTCATGTTTTTGCTGTCTTTGGGAGGCATTTGAATTGCATCTGTAATTCATTAACAAAATAATTTTAAATTTATTGTATAGAAGTATACCTGCAAATTAGTAATTGGTTGTACCCTAAATAAGTAAGAGAAGAAAAATAAAGCCAGGACCACTTAACAGAATCAGATAAAATCACTCCTCACTTAAGAGTAGCCTAATCCGGCAAAAAATCGTTGACGATGATCTGTGCAAGTGTGGCGACGACTCCGTTAATTTGGAACACATTTTTTGGGTGTGCAAAATTTTTGAAAAGGAGAGAGTTACGGCCCTTACTCGGCCATTGATACCATCAGCTACTATTAATCATGTTCAACTCTTGGAAAGTATTATTAAGTTCATCTGCTTAAAATTTATAATTGAAAATTTTTCATATTGTTGCTCAATTTCAAATAAAATTGAAAGAACACACGAGCTCCCTATGCTGGCAATGTCTGGTTTAACCACCTGACAGTTCAATGTAAAAAATATATCTATATATTACGCTTTACGCATATATAGCCATGTTCATACAATTATACAGCCGGACAGCCCCGTGCACGGGAGTCTCTCCACAATAGGTTCCGTCCCCCTGTTCTGCGCTGTTCCGTTGTGCTGTTCCGTGGTTCACTGCACTGCAAAGAACAAACTGGTTGTTTCCCATCTCCAGTTTTATATGCTATATGCTCGATCATTCAAATA
>UXGC01001956.1:0-15245 GCA_900480045.1 Eurytoma adleriae | reverse complement strand
CAATGGAGCACTTTTAACTAATCAAATTAGTGCATATACACTAATATTTAGTGATATTGCACTATTTAAACTTTAGATAGTTGCCAGCACCCATACCATTTTCTTTTTAGGAGCTGTACCAAATATTACCGTCCACCGCAAACTTTTTTTCTCGGGTACGACTTTTAGAAAAGAAACTCCTTAGAACTGCGTGGAATATGTTTTCTAGTCAAGTATGACCGATGAGATACGCTTATCGAATCGAGAGGCAACCTTTCAAAGATCATTAAGTTCTCTGCTTCCTTATCAGCCGACAAGATAAAGACTCGCCTATATTCAAGTATCTGCCACTCGCGTTCAAGTTTTATCGCACGACGTTGTTTCACAAGGATCTTTGGTTTTTAGTACAATTCAATGACAATCGCGGATGAAGATATCGTAATCAATTAGACTAGCGGCGAAACTTTAAGTTTCTTTCTCGAGAATAACATCTCCAATACGAAATGGTCAAAAAAGTTGAAACACATTTTTATGCGTGTGCATTTTCTCTTACTTGAGTAAGTATCCTGTTTAAAAATATAATAGACACGTAAGCCTTGTAAGTATATCATTACAGAGGCTCAATACTCTCGAACACTAGATAAAAAATGATTAGAACGGACCACGAGACGAAATGGTACACTTCGTTGGCAAGAAAACACGCACGCACTTTTAGGCAATTCCCCTAAGTAAATACAGTCCACGTTCACGCGAGTAGCGCTCGTGTGGTAGGTTGTTCTTGAACTGCGATAATATCGGTGTCGGTGTTGAAATTGCACTCGTTGGGAAACGAGAACTTGGCTACCAGCACAGCAGCAGCGGCATTCGAGAGTAACCAGAATAGGCATAATTTTGAAAAAAATATTTATTCTTCCTTACTAAAAAAGAGAATGATGAAAAGTGAAGCCTCTATTGATTGCGACTGGTCAGTTTGACGCGGAGATTTGAAATTTGATTGGCATTGGCTTACAAATAGTGGCGTATTGTGACGGAAATTTGGCGCGAAATTTTGAATCACATTTTATCATTTTACATATACCGCGCGCAAAGTGCGTATTTAGTCTTCTACTCTTTATAAATAGCTGAATTTCATTGAATTTGGGTGGCGAGGTTGCAAGCCGTAAGTCAATACGCGCAACGCCGGACCGGCGTTCGATGTAAAACGAGCGCGTCCGGGGCTCTGATTCAGGCCTCCGCTGCACCTTGGATGAGAAAGGCCAGCGGCGCCGTTGGACACTTTGTCTCCTCTCCGATGACGAGGCCGAGGAAGGAGGACAAAGCCGGCCAAGACGCGGCAGGAAGTCCTTGGCTGCTGCTGCTGCTTTAAAGTGTCGCGCGAACAACAGCTGGCCGATGCGCCGAGTCGAAAAGCGCAGCGGCCCGCGAATCTCGCGTGTCGTTCACCTCGCGGGATTTAATCTCCTTCTGTCCACACGCCTCGCTTATCGTCGCGTAGCTGGCTTAGACCAAATATTTAGATTCGAATACCTCCGAGGTTACGCTCGTCTCGTGCATTCTGACGTTATCGCGAAGTGCAACTGCGTACGAGGCGACGAAGAATGAGAAAAGTACGCATGTCGCAAGAGATCGGAACTTCGTCGATTGTACCCAGCCGTGAATGTATATATCTTGGAGACCTTCCCTCGCGAGCGTCCGTCATTGTACCGAAAGTTTCTCACGTAGAAAAGCAAAAAGAGACCGGCCTTCTCTTTTTTCCTGCTTTTCTCGTGAACGATACGCACAGCCGGCGTTCTTCCGCGTTACCTATACCGATCTTTCAGGGGGGGAGACACCTGCTGCGGCCGTCGTTCCTTCGGAGACCCAACACAATCGAGGAATTTTCCGCTGACCCGAGCCGCCGACGTATTCTTCTCCTTCCGGGCGAAAGTCAATCGGCGGCTTTCTTCGGTTTCGTTAATTAATTAGCATAGCTCGAGTTGGACGAAAATCGATGTTTACCAGTGCGGCGCGCGGCTTTCACGATCGTTGCTAATATAAAAGTTACCAAATTCGGCTCCGGGTGTGTGTGTGTGTGTGTGGATTGCGCAAGCGGCGAAACGAAAACGTAGGCAGCGTTTTATTGCGCTCGCGAGGATCCGAGGGGATGCTCGCGGTATGTACACCCGACGGAGGGGAAGTCGCCGGCGCGTTGCTCAATCGGCGAGTGCGGGCGCACCGAGAGAAAATCGATCGCCCGGCGGCCGTGTGCACGCGTAATCCCGTTAGCGACACACCGACGTCGTATCTCCCCCCCGCCCCGCGCGCTGATAGCCAAACAGCCGGTGTCGATGACGCCGCGCGAAAGTTTTTCGAGAGCCGCGCACGCACAAGAGGCGTTCAAGGCTTATTGCAAAGTCGCCGGAATTTCAAATGACCGGCGAAAAAGTTGAACAACGAGCGAGAGTGGCTCCGCTGGGATTAAACAGCGTGCGATCCACGCGGCGCGGGAGGTTGAATCCTCTTTCGAATTTTCTTTCTTTGACGTAAGGTTAGTATTTTTGGGGATTACTGAGGAGTCCAAACCACTGGTCTGATGTTCACACTTACTTCTTGAAAACGCACTAAAAGGATAACCAGTGCGTATAAAAAATGGCGCGATTATCCTTTCGTTTTTGTGTTAGTGTGTCAAAACACTTTTATCCTTTCTTAAAAAGACGATATCAGGATGTTGTGAAGCATTTAAAGAATAGATTGGATTGGTTAATGTGTAAAAATCCGGTTGTATGTTGCCAAAATTAGAAACGTTTTGATATGAATTTAGCACGCTAAATCGGATAGAGTGAAATTTGACTCCAATAGAGTCAAATTTTCACTCGAAGGCTAGATTGAAACTAACTCCGTCGACTGGAGTTAAGAAGAGTGCAGACTTTTTTATGAAAAATTAGAATGAAAGGTAGATCTACTCTGTAGAGCAATTTTCACTCTAAGAGAACAATTAAAACACTCTATTCGCATAGAATGATCATTTAACTCTAATATAGCCAAATTTCACTCCTGTAGAGTTAAATTTGACTCATTAAAGAATTAATTTTAGAACAAGTTTGACTCCAATAGAGTCAAATTTTCACTCGATGACTAGATTGAAACTAACTCCGTCGACTGGAGTTAAGAAGAGTGCAGACTTTTTCACGCAAAAGTAGAATAAAAGGCAGATCTACTAGCTATTTTCACTCTAACTAAGAATACAATTAAAACCCTCTCTTCGCATAGAGGGAACATTTAACTCTAATGTAGTCAAATTTCCCTTCTGTAGAGTTAAATTTGACTCATTAAAGAAATAACTTTAGAACAAGAGTGGAATTTAACTTTAGTCGATTTAGCGTACGTCTAATCTAAATATTTTTAAAAATTAAGCGCGCGAAGCGCATTGTTTGTCTTTATTTTAATATCCTTTTATTCACAGGTTCATGAGGAAAAAAAAATTTAGCGACTGTGCCTTTACAAATGCGAACGAATGGTATAAAAATAGATACTTTAATGCGAAATCAATATAAGAATGATTAAAAAGCAGGTACTTTTCATTTTGGCCAAAGCCACTGAATCTGACAAATCGATTGGTAATTAAGATAATGCCTTCAAATGTACGTAAAACCACAAGGCTCGACATTTTCCTTACTTCTGACGGACAGGTAAGCCGAGGTTGGCGTACCGCTCAACTGTATACCTACGTCACAGCAGCTAAACAAGGTTACAAGCGCCGATATAAAGGATACGTAGGCGCGCGAAAAAAAAGAGAAGACAAAGAATCGGTATCTGGCTCAGCGGAGGTCCGGCGTGAAATTTCGGAGGGGTCGACTGGGACGCACACGTGCACAAAAAGGGACCTCCCTCGGAAAAAAGTACCAAGTTCACTGCTGGAACGAGATGCGTGTATCCAGTGTATATAAGCGCAGGCGCGTCGCCTCACTTCTGCGCCTTCGAATGCTCGTTCCAGCTTGGCTCAATGAAAGCGGAAGATTGAATGAGCGATACGCACTTATAACGTAATCGCGCACTCTCTTTTCCTTCTGCCCGATCCGTTTTTACTTTCCGTTTATACCGAGATTTTCTTCAGTGCAATTATTCTTCCGCTTGGCTCTTATCTTTTTCATAATGCATCGTTTTATTATCGTTTATTTTTCCGACTCATTGTATTGGATAACGGTTAAGTAACTCGAGATTTTCGGGAAATACGAAAATCTTCGTCATTAATGTGTGATTTTTTTTAAGAAAAAAGTTATCTTCTGGTGAGATGATAAAATTTTATGACTTCTTAACTGATCAATCATTTTCTTTTTAATGTATTCTTTAAATCCACAATCATTAGCTAGTAGTGAATGATTAGAATAGAAAGCATGTAGTAATTAGATTCAAATACACTGACTGAAACATTTATCATTTTTTTACTTTAATGCCTTTAAAAAGTACTTTAAACTATATAATCAATTCATGATAAAAAAAGTATATTTATAGAAATAATTATACGCACATTTTAATTTGTTAGTCACAACTTTTTAATGAAAAAACTGAAACCAATTTTAATAAAAAATTTATACATAGCGAGGCAAATAATGAAGACTAAGCTCTTACATTCTAGCAAAAATGTCTTCAGTACAATTAAAAAACGAAAAAAGAAAAAACTCGGCGCAACTCGACGTCTGCTCCATTTGGAGACTGACGTAGCAGACGTCAAAATAGATACATACAATTTGAAATTTTTTTATCCTTTTCTTTAAACATTTCTTTGGTATAAATAATTCGTCGTAAAAATTCGTGAAGTGAAACGTCTAGAAAAATTTATAAAAGAGACGGACTTCGGTTGGTCACGGGCCACTCGAAAAAAACATACGAAAAAGATACTTAAATGAAGCGGTAAATTTCCAACATATGTTTTGCTCACTTAAAATTGCACGTGCACTATAACTAGTAAATTTTAAAGAAGTAAATAAATATTTAACTATTTAAAAACTCCCTTGTATTTGTTTTTTACGCACGTGGATGTTTACACTAACTTGTTTTTAAATCGAAGCTTAGCGTTAACAAAGAGCAGTTTAAAATGATAAAATCACCGCAAAAGCTTCAATAAACTGCAGTGCATTTACAGTAATATTTTGCAAATATAACCTTCGTCGTTTCAACATTTGCGCACAAAAGTGGCTGGAAGCTTGCAACAACACATAATCGAAACACTGACCTCATAAGAAAGAGAGAAAGAGAGAAAGGAGGGAGAGAGAAGCGAGGGGGGTGGGAGGGATGAGACATACGCTCGGGGACGAAAGGCTAATTAAAGGCGAAATTTCGAGTGCGAGTATCGTTTGATTGAATTTAATTAGCGCGAGAGCGACGAGACAAAAAGCAATATTCGCCTCGTCGCCGACGTCGGTTTTTCGCGAAGGTCAGAGGGTCCGCCACGTGCTGCGCGATGCGCGTTCGATTTTCCGAGTGCATCGTGCAGTGTGCCGCAGAGGGGATTTTCGACTGCACCGATGCACAAGCCGCAGGCTGGTTTGATCGCCCGGCGATAGGTATATAGCAGGTGTACGCGGCTTTGAAAAATCGACGAAAACAAGGGCCAATCGAAATAGAGCGAGCGAGAGAGACAGAGGAGAGGAACGGCAAGGAGAGAGAGGGAGAGGAATGTGATAAATATAAGCTAGCCTTTTGACGTCGAGAGAAGCGATTAAGCGCTCGCCACAGGCAGCGAAATATTAGTTTTCAATTTAGCCGGCGCAAATGACGAGGTTGCGCTCCGCTTTAGGAAGAGAGCCACTAGCACCAAAAGCCAATTCGAGCTTTGCCTCCGCGACGGTAATTAGAGGACTGTCAAACTGAAATCGATACGGCGATAGGCTCGAATTAGGAATCGTCGTATCATAAGGAAAAACAAAGAGAGCGGCCACTGCCATTAAATGGACAGCAAGCACTGTGGGGGTCGCGAAAAGCTCCGGAAAGAAGCACCAAAGCTGCCAGAAGCGCAAGAAAATAGTGCACTGCAGCGATATTGAAAAACTCGAGGTATGCAAGGCAGCAAGGGCGCCGCTGCTATAGAGGCCGAGAGAGCAGCTGAGGAGCGAGCTCTCCCTTTGTTTAGCGAATTAAGTCACTGCCTCGACATGATGGCCAGTTGCCGAGGCGCACAAGCTTGCAACCTGTTGGCCAAGAGGACGGAAAAAAAGTCAAAGGCACGCGTGATTTCGAGTCCCAGAGGCGTTTGTGTATCGCTGCTCGTCGAGATCGTCCGGTGCAATTGGTGGGAAAAAATCGATCGCTCGGCGCGAGCCGATACGTCGTCGCAATCCAGCCTCGTCTGCTCCGACGGCTGCGCGGCCGCGAGCGGAGCAATGGAGGTGTCCCCTGCGGCTCGCCACCGCCTCGTAAACATCGCGGGGGCTCGTTGTATGTACACTGCGCGATGCGCGGGCCGCTTTGAGGTTAGGGAGTACCGTCGATGCGCAGTCTGGGCACTCACCTGGGCTGCCTCGCTCGGAAGGGCCTCTCGCTGCTCCCTCGGGCGCTCGACGCCACTCCACACCTCCTGGACGTCGGGCACTACTCACGGGCTGACCTGCGAGGCGGTGTCCGGGTGTATATCGCGCAACACACGGCACTGAGCACTGAGCCACTGCGAGCCACTGATGGGCGATCGCCACTGACACGCGCGGACGCACGCGTTCGCAGCGACTCTCTCGGGCGCTCGAACCAGCTCGAACGTGCGACTAAGCTGAGGCCAGCGGGAGTAAAGGGAGCGCGGCGGCTCTCGAGACGCTCGGCGGCGGCGGCGGCGCAGCGGCAGCGCCGCGAACGCGCAAAATCACATGGCCGCTCGAACCAGCTGTGCGCGACTCCCCGCGCCCCTCCCCCCGCGCGCGCGCGCGCTAATTCCAACCTCTGCGGGAGCACACCGAGCCTACCCGAGCGACGCGCCGAGCCGGCGGAGTGACGGCGCGCGATGGGGGAGGCTCCTCCCCCCCACCAGAGGTGCTGCTTCCTTTCGAAGTGCAGCCGCTACCAGCCCGCTGCTAACCCGCTACACGAGTCAACACAAGCCAGCGAGCGCGTGTACATGTGCTCGCCGCATGACAACACGATGCCCTTCGGTATTTTGCATTTTGTAAGTTCATTTTCTTCATTACGTTATCTTTGTCTTTTAGCATTGACCGCTGTTGCTTTGGGTGTTTCGATATGTGCGGTTATATGCAGAAATTCATTTTTCTTTCGATCGTCTTTGTTTCACCCACTGCGGTAACCAAGTGGACCTATAAAAGCGTCGTCGCGATTAGATTGAAGCAGAAAAAAATTAGTGCTCTTTTCGAATTCGAGATCTAAGTTAAGTTACCATACGCCATTTTTAAATGCCGTTGTCAACGACGAAGAAAGATATGTATTTTTTTTTTGTTTTCCCCATTTTTTATTGCGTTATTGGATAGCACTAAATACTTTATATCGAGGGAGAAAAATGATTGTACAAAAAGATGACAGAAGTATGTATCATTGTACATATTATTATATATATTTATTATTGAGTATAATAATATGTACTATAAAAAGACTAACCGAATGCCAATATCCGGGTCCAGGATGGAATGACCTACCGTACTATTATACTTCTGAGTTGTAATGAATTTGGCATCATGTATGACTGTACATACGTAAGAAACATACCGTTATTCGGGGATGTTAGTGCATTATTGTGCTCTCTATACTGCAGTTTCCTTTGACACGGCCCACTGCCTTAGAATTTTCAGTTGCTGGAAAATTAGACAACACTGACCATCATGCACAATTCTGAAGGTAGAACACGAACGAGTTCGATGTGACCGACATGCGCTGGAATAATTTTTCATGATGGCTTTTCATTTTGCTCTTCATTTTAAAATTTACTTTTTTAATTTGTTACTATTATTATTTTTATTATATTTTCAAATTTTTCGTATTAGAAGTTGCATCATTTTCAGAGTCTAAATTAAAAACCACTTTCGCCTTTGTTTTTCAATTTTGTTTCATTATCTAAGAGTCGCATTTTTTACAAATTCCAATTTTCAATTATCTTTAGAAATCGAATAAGGTTTCAATAGTTATTATTACACCATCATATAAAGATGAAAATGACATTAGCAAGTGTTGATTAAACATTACAAGATTTCAATGCCATTAACTTCTGAATTGATGTTTCAATAGCTTTACATTTTGTTCGATAAACTACATCTAAACATTGTAAAATTTCGATCAGCTAAACATTTAATGAAAGTTTCTTTGGCGTACCTTTCCGTTTTAGACCAGCTTTCGTTTCGCTTCTGTGGAAGCTGGACATTAATTGCTATCCCTTTTAAAAGACCCTTATCTTTAAATAAAGATCCTTCAATATTAATTTTCCAATGTTAAATCATTTAATTTTATTTGTCTCGTCTTTGTTTTCATAGTCTCTTACTCTAAAATGAATCACTTAGCGAGAAACAGTAAATTTAACAAAAGAAAATTGCATTTAATTTGATTTAAGTATTTTTAACTGTTTTTTTTTTTACTTAAACGCACAAAAAATATAACTTATGCAGTGTAGTTCAGTGTTGTGACAGATTTTGAAGGGTTATTACTTTCAAATTCTTTAATTAACATTAACTTTTATTACTGGATACATCGCTTATACGTTGCTGACGTGACGTCATCTGGTATCACACGTGTAGTTGCGAGTGAAACCAAAAATAGAACATAGAACATTTGAATAAAACGTTTAATTAAAAATGATCGATTGATGAAAAACATAAACAAAGAGTGTATAAAACAAAATACAGAAATACAAAAAAAGGGCCCCTCCGGGATTTGAACCCGGGACCTCCTGCACCCAAAGCAGGAATCATACCCCTAGACCAAGAGGCCGCTTGCGTCGCGAAGTTTTAAATTGACGTATCACCAGGCTTACCACATCAAGCACACTACGCGTAACATTGATACTTGTACATATATACTAGAGATGAGAGCAATTATTAAGGATTGCTCATGACAATGTGGAAGAGCAAGGATAATGCAAAAGTCCTGGAATAATAATTTAATGGTTCAGATAGAAATAATTTTATTCGATTGGCAACAGCAAATTATTTTCGCACTCTATCAGTTACCTGCATATAATTCGAACATAATTATCAGGAACTACTGAAGTGAACGTATTGCAAATATTTACAAGAAATCTTACACTGAAGTATTTTATCTGTACTGAATAAATTTCATTAACCTTTTACATTAAGTGTAACACTAACCATTTTACGGTAAATTAAAGTAGGAGGAAAATTTAGAATTGAGAAATAAGTATATGCTTGCTAAGTTACTACTATATTTTCAAAAATACAATAATAATCATCTGGGCCCAGAAAGACGGATCTCTGGTAGTTGAAAAGTTGAAAAAGACTATCGTGAATGCGGGCGCAATGCATCCCATTGTACGATACATGTAGACTTTCTTGCGCAGTCAAATTTGAGCACTGTAAGTTCCTTAAACGCCCTTACCTTAGTAAGGACCCTTACTTAGCTAATATATACATCAAAATAAAAGTTAAAATTATAGATCTAAATCATTTGTGAATACAGCACTTTGAAAGTTTTTGAACTACATACTGTTTAACTCAGAGATAAGGTAATCACTTTTTATCAACAATAAAACTTGTTTACCATTTTTGCAAGCCTAATTAAATTCGACATGCATTTATGTAGAAGACCTTTCAGATACACATTACAGCTCATTGATTCGATAACATGCGAGATTGTGTTTATTGAGTCGCAACATTTTATCTTTTGGATTCGGAGTTTCTCTAAACTTTCCAGAAAAAGCGGAATATTTCAATTTTAAACAATTTTAAACAATTTTAATTTTTTTAGTATGATTTTTAAATATTCCGATTATAAATAATAATTCAAGTTGAAAAATGCAAAAAAGTGGGCCCCTCCGGGATTTGAACCCGGGACCTCCTGCACCCAAAGCAGGAATCATACCCCTAGACCAAGAGGCCACATGTCTTCATAATTTTTAAACACATTTAAATGGTAAAGATTGTTTTACGAATAGGAATGGCAAGTTTATATTTTGTAAATCAAATATTTCCAATTATTTAATTACAATATATTGACAAAGGCAATTTAGAATTTGTTTTGTAACATAAACCAATTTTAAAACTTATCGAGTAATCGTTGTAATTCAAACTACACAGATGTAACATATGGTCTACTTATTAATTAACCTTTGCCATATACACAAGTGCGAAATGGAACTGCATTTAAAGTAGGTACAGATCTTCGTAACATATGTGTTACTTCTTGTACAATATAATTCTTTCAGTTAATGTTTGCAAATAATAACAATTTTTTCAGGAAAAGTAAATGCTTTTGTACATAAATTAACAATAACAATAACATTGTTCTTGTGCATTTTAATATTAAAAGCTTTTTTAATATTCAGAAACACTCATGTGTCGGGAGTGACTTTACCGATCAGTAAGCATAGTATGACCGATATAAGCTGCAGTTGGTTAAGTACATTATCATTCGTTGGTAAGGAAGATTTGATCTGTTTTATTTAACCTACTGATAAAGAAGTAAATGATAATTAATATAACTAATTTTCAAATTAAATTTATAAATTCCACTATTTACGCTAAAAATATTTTAAACTCTAATGCTTTAGAAATATTAATTCATGCAGGGGGAAGCAAATAAATTAAAATAAATTAAAATGAATTGCTTTAGGGACCTACTGTACCGAAAATTTTGAGCGTTAGACCTTAATATTTTGGCTATTTATATATTTTGATATAAGAAAACCGTGCTCAAAATTTCGGCAAAATCCTTGATCCGGATCTAAAACACTCCTAGTAAGAGTTGAGTGATCTCCTGATTATGGATTTTGATGAATGGAAAATATGTTTGTATATCTGACAATGATAGAAGCCAAAATGTTTGGTCTCTCAAACTCAGTATTTATAAAGCTATGTATATCATGATCATTTTTATCAATATACTAAAGATTAACATTGCTCATAAATCTGCCAAATCATAAGAAGTCGAAGTGAAAAGTCATAATTTAAACATAAACATTGTGACATTATGAAATGTTAATTTATTCCAAAATTACAGTTAATCAAAGATTAAGATTGAGTATCCACTTAAATTGATAAATTTAAGTGGATACAAAGTTTACTATATAACATCGAATTTCACCTTTGATTATATAGATAACTTTAGAACGAATTCATGTAATTTTAGCTTTTAATTTTAATTTTTTTTACAATATTTGACAGAATCTGGTATAAGAACAAGTACGTGCTGAATTAAGGAGACTAATATAATAATTGCGAAATTTTTTAGCGCTGATTAGGTAGGGCATTGATTTTATTGCGTCCTTTATACGAATATATATTTCTCGAGAAGATTAAAAATTATTGTATCTTAAAGATTTTATAATTTGTCTTCTTTATAGTTTCGTAAAAATTTGTCCCTTAAAGATAAATATTGTTAAACCGGATGGAAAATTGTGTTAACGTTTAGCCTTATCCGTGCCTGATTATTCCCTGTGAATTTTCAGTTCGTCTTTATCTAGCACGTCAGGGCCTTGCTACCGCCCCGTTACGTACCTGGGAAGGACCTGGTGATTGTGCCTCGTCAGGGCCTTACGATTACACAAGGCACCGGATCAGGCCCTCGTATTTGCCTTAGTTTTTCGTTCGGGTAAAAAATATAAATATGTAAATTTATTTCAGTGATTAAATAAATAAATTATTTTTATTTTTTCGATATGTGTTTAAATATTAAATATTTTATTTTTTGTGTTATATATTAAAGTGACAATACAATGTAATTGACAAAATTGATAAATAAATAGCATTGTTCTTGCATATTTATCTGTAACTGAATTTTTTTTATTTAATAACCAATTTTACATATGCGATTCATAAGAACAACCAAATTTCATAAAAATAAACTAAAATACGTTGATCATCTTGAATATCCTTTTATATGCAATCGCTATTTTTGAGTATAACAAAAAGTAAATTTCAACTCAAATTAATTTAAAAAATTAATTATTTTTTAAATACAAAAATATATTGTAGCTCTGAAAATCAAATATTGTGCAAATTACATAAATTAGTAGCCCAATGAGATGCTTACATTGTAACGTAAAACTTAATTTCTTAAACCAAATACCTGCTAATGTAAGTCTTTCTATTTATTTAATAATGAATTACTCTAACATGATCGATTAATGTTATGTATATAACGTAGATACGAAACAGTCATATCAATATAAAACGAAATATTTACAGTAAATTGAAATAATAATATATTATAATTCCTATAAAAACATTTATTTTGGAGTCGGTGTCATTCTACTGTATATAAAAATTGAGATCGTTTAAATAACGTTTTATACAATATTTATGTTTAAATACTGTCCAAGTAGAAACACACTTCACTTAACTTTTTACAATATTTTGATATCGTTCATAAAGATAAAAATTACGTATAACTATTTTAAAGAAATCGTACATCAACTCAATTGTTCAATTGTTTATCTAATTAATAATACAGTAACCTAAATTTATTTATATATTTACAACAAAAAATCATTAAATTTATGAAATTTAATGATGCAATACTTTAAATTAAAAGTCTTGTTTTCAGTCAAATGACTTAAAAATTGATAGTTTAAGTTTTAATAAGTAATAACTGCCTTTGGCGTTATCAAAAACTATTTTAATAATTAAATCAGTTGTTAGAGTCAGATTGATTCGCAGATGGTACAGTCGGATCAGCAGGAATTAATGTAGAAACTGGTTCTGGCTGTGGTTCAGGATTAACTTTCCGACTTCCCGGTGGTACGTAACACCACCAAGCCAAGAAGAAAAATAGCAGCGACGCTGCTTTACCGGTAAACGCTAATCCAAACATATATCTGCAAATATACAAAAAAAAAAATAATTAATATTATTTAATAACCTATATGTAAAGGGAGATAATCCCGTGAATATAATACAATAAAATAAAATATTCATTTAAAAGTTCAGTTAAAAAAAATTATTTATATTATTTAACAAAAAAATTTCTAAATATAGTCCCTACAGAATAACAAATGTATTGCGCGATCCTTTTACTCTAAATCATTACAATCAAGCTTAAATCAGGTTCCAGTACGGGCATTAAATTTAAGGAAATTTGGAAAATTGAAGATTTACTTCTAATTCTTCACTGTTTATAATCATAAGTAAATGTAGCTAAATTAGGATTTTTCCTGAGGTATCTTTTTTTAACCGTTTAACGAAGGTTTAAAAAACCAAAACAAATTTTCGAAAAAAAGGAGCGTACTATCTTTGATAATGATTTGAAGAATATTATATTTTAATTTCAAGTAACTCCATTCATAACTTCAAGCGAGAAATTATTTGAAACATTTTTAAATATTTCGCAAATACGCAAATCTTTCAAAGAATTTCTCGCTTAAATTTATGAATGGAATGACTTGAAATTGAATCAGATATCCTTTAAACTGTTACCAATGGTATAGTAGGGCATATTTTTTCTAAAATTTGTTTGGTTTTTAAAAAAGAAAGAACTATGCATAATAGTATACAAAATAGTAAGCATCTCTTGTAATATTCAACTGATACGAAAAAGAGTTTGTTACAACAAAAAATAGATTGTTACACGGAGAGAAAAATTGTAATAAAAATTAGTATGTAGTCTACAAAAGGAGGTACAGAGTCGGCCTATGCGGAATTTTAGAATGTAGAATACTAAAATTTAGTATTTAAAATACTAAATGTGCGATTAATATCAACTATTTAAAAATAGTAAATTTTAGTACTAAAAATCCGCATAGGCCAACTCTGTACCTCTTTTTGTAGACAAGCATACTAATTTTTATTACAATTTTTCTCTCCGTGTACATATAAAAAAGAGTTTGTTACAACACAGTTTGATTACATTCAAACTGTGTTTTTGGCAATTCGATTTATGAATTTGAATATGAAAAAGATAAAGTATAAAAATGAGCAAACTTCACCTGCTCATGTAGTAGTTGTCGTAGACGAGGCATGCACCTCGTCCGTCGCAGGTCTCGTGCCACAGTATGCAGGTGTCGTCGATGAGCGCCCCGAAGATCATCGGCGCCGGGATGGTTCCCAGAATTCGCACCTTGATCCACTGAATGCCGAGGGCGAAGGAGCGCTGGTCGTCGCGGACGACGCGCAGCGTCGCCGAGAGCGCGGGCATCGTGCAGAGAAACGTGGTGAGCATGTTGCAGAAGGCGAGCCCGATAAATAGCCACAGGAAATTGCACTTGCTCCCGCAAGTCGTGTTTATTGCCTCGTACTGGATACTTTCTTTCTCGCCCGTACCCCCCGGTAAACTCCTCGGCGCTGCTTGGATGCAGCTGCAGTTCGTGTAAAGCTGCCGAGGAAAAAAGTTGGTGAGAAACTTTGTGTCTTTGACTTCGGGGGTGATGTAAAAATTTTACAATTTATTTTAAAAGATAGTGAATTCATTTTAAACAACTGATGATATTGGGACTGATACACTGAGAAAAATGTTTTAGAATAATTACTACAATTTTAGTAAAAATTGCTATTTTTTATAGTAAAAATTGCTATTTTTATAGTAAAAATTGCTGTTTTATAGTAATTTTCTGTCTAGAATGAGTATGTCCCTTGGTTACTATTTAATATAGCAAATTTTATTAAACTTTTTTCTTAGTGTATCAAAAGCAAAGTTTCTAAACCGAAGGGTTAGTCATTCGAAATAATCACAATCCACTTTTACTTTTAATTATTACATCTACCGACAGATGGACTCTGAACCTGATATCTTTCCCGAAAACAGATCCACTGCCTTGGTTTTATATACATAAGCCACCTTTAGTTGAACGATTCGTCACTGGGGAAAGCTACTAGTACTCCACGACGTAAACGATTATAACTGATTATAAATAAATTGTCTAATCGTTGCAATAAAATATCACTAAAATTGCGAGGTTGCGACTAGTTTTGACTATATGAGATTTTAGGTGTGACGCTGCGATGGCGCTTCAGTAGTTGCGACTATAGACGAAACGTTGCGATGAGTTGCGACTGTAATGTGACTAGAAGCAATGATTTACGAGTGTAGTCGTTTCGTTGCGATTAGATGTAACGCATTGCGGGGCAGTATTGGCCTAGTGGGTAAGGCGCTTGCCTGCCAAGCCAATGCTGCCCAAGCGGTCCCGGGTTCGATTC
>UXGC01001955.1:0-15248 GCA_900480045.1 Eurytoma adleriae | reverse complement strand
GAATTGATGACCGTTTAATTCATGGTCAAGTAGCTACTCGCTGGACTAAAGAGACAAAAGTTAAGCGTATTATCGTAGTAAGTGATGAAGTTGCTAAAGATCATGTTCGTTCAACTTTATTAAAGCAGGTGGCGCCACCGGGTGTAACTGCACATGTAATCGATATAGCAAAATGTATTCGTGTCTATAATAATCCTAAGTATGCCGGTGAACGCGTTATGCTGTTATTTACCAATCCCACAGACGTTTTACGCATTGTAGAAGGCGGCGTCGAAATAAAGTCTGTCAATATTGGTGGCATGGCCTACCGTGATGGTAAAACCCAGGTTAACAATGCGATCTCGATCGATAATGAGGATATTGAGGCTTTTAATCAATTATCTAAACGGGGCATTGAACTTGAAGCACGTAAAGTTTCAAGTGACAACAAACTGGATATGTTAACTCTCATCAAAAAAGCAAAAAGCTGAGTTTTCTTTTTTGGTTATACATTCACGACTTAAAAATAGATTCACCAACGTTGTTGGTTACAGGAGATAAACAATGGAACTTACCGTTGTTCAAATCATACTCGTTTTCCTTGTTGCCTGTATTGCAGGTATGGTTTCTATTCTAGATGAATTCCAATTCCATCGCCCTTTAATTGCTTGTACCCTAATTGGCCTTGTTCTCGGTGATCTAAAAACAGGGATAATTATCGGTGGTACACTGGAAATGATCGCCCTCGGGTGGATGAATATCGGGGCAGCCGTAGCACCTGATGCTGCACTCGCCTCAATTATTTCTACCATTCTAGTTATTGCCGGCGGACAAGATATTGGTACCGGTATTGCTTTGGCGATCCCATTAGCTGCTGCAGGTCAAGTATTGACCATTATTGTTCGGACACTCACTGTTGCATTTCAACATGCCGCTGATCGTGCCGCGCAATCTGCCAATTTACGTGCATTAACAACAATTCACATCTCAGCCCTGTTACTACAGGCGATGCGTATTGCTATTCCTGCTCTAATTGTTGCTATCTCTGTTGGTACCTCAGAAGTCCAACATCTACTAGATTCCATTCCTGAGGTTGTGACTAAAGGATTGAACATTGCTGGTGGTATGATCGTTGTTGTCGGTTACGCAATGGTGATTAACATGATGCGCGCAGGTTATCTGATGCCATTTTTCTACTTGGGCTTTGTAACTGCGGCATTTACCAATTTCAACCTAGTTGCTTTAGGCGTTATTGGTATTGTAATGGCGATCCTCTATATTCAACTCAGTCCAAAATACAACCAATCACAAGTTGCTAATTCGCAAAATAATGGCAATAGCGACTTAGATAATGAATTAGATTAATTAAGGAATGGAATAATGGCAGATACAACTTCAGCAAACCAAAAAAAGCTTACTGCTGGTGATATTCGCGGAGTTTTCTTACGTTCCAATCTTTTTCAAGGATCTTGGAACTTTGAGCGCATGCAAGCACTTGGTTTTTGCTTTTCAATGATCCCCGTGATCCGTCGTTTATATCCTGAAAATAGCGAAGAACGTAAACAAGCAATTAAGCGCCATCTAGAGTTTTTTAATACCCATCCGTATGTTGCAGCACCGGTTTTAGGCGTCACCATGGCGATGGAAGAACAAAGAGCTAATGGTGCAGATATCGATGATGGTGCAATTAATGGTATTAAAGTTGGCTTAATGGGCCCCTTGGCAGGTGTTGGAGACCCTATTTTTTGGGCACAGTACGTCCAGTTTTTGCAGCATTAGGTGCAGGAATTGCGATGTCAGGTAGTCTACTAGGACCATTGCTATTTTTTATTTTGTTCAATTTAGTTCGTTTACTCACACGTTATTACGGTGTCAGCTATGGTTACAAAAAAGGGCTTGATATTGTTCATGACATGGGAGGTGGCTTTCTACAAAAAATGACCGAAGGCGCCTCTATTTTGGGACTATTTGTGATGGGTGCATTAGTTAATAAATGGACCAATGTTAATATCCCGTTAGTTGTATCCGAGATAAAAAATCCAGAGACGGGCGAGGTCACAATCACTACCGTACAGACAATATTAAATCAATTAATGCCTGGTCTAGTACCTTTACTATTAACATTTGGCTGTATGTGGTTATTACGGCGTAAAGTTAATCCATTATGGATCATTGTTGGTTTCTTTATCCTTGGTATTGTTGGCTACTGGGCAGGATTTTTAGGCTAAGATACTCGATATTTTAATTGCCGATTACGGGAGGTTGCAGCCTCCCGTTTTTAATTTTATCTTTACAGCAGAGTAATAATCGATGGGAGTGTTTGCTCATGAATATGAACAATATTGTCTTGACTATCTTGATTCTACTAATGCTAACTTATGCTATCTATGAAGAATTGATTGTTAATTTGTTAAATGGAAAAACAAAATTAAAAATAAAGTTAAGGCGCAGAAATAGAATTGATGCCGTTATTTTTATTATACTTATCGCAATTGTTATTTATCATAATATTATTCAACATGGTAGTCAGTTTACAACCTATTTATTAATGATCACAGTTCTTATTGCTATTTACTTAACATTCATTCGTTACCCTAAGCTTTATTTTAAAGATAAAGGTTTTTATTATAATAATGTTTATATATTATACGATCATATTAAAACAATTAATTTATCTAAAGATGGAATATTAATAGTCGGTTTGGCAAAAAGAAAAATTTATATTGCTGTTAAACAGTTTGATGATTTAGATAAAATCTACAACTTTTTGCTTAATAATAAATAAATATAAATAACATTCTTAATCTTTATTATATAGTTAATTAACGATAATTATTATTTTTATTAAATGGCATTAATTGATAAAATAATAAAAATTTAAATAATTGCCTTTTATTATTTTTATGATATCTTTTGCTATGTGTCATTGGGGAGTAGCCTGTTCTAAATAAAATTGTCGTTTAGAAATTTCATGTCAACATACTCGTTATGTTATAGTAACGTGGCATGAATACCTGACAAGGTTGGCAAGACCATAGGCATATTTTTACTCAAGGTTGGAAGTAAAAATATGTGTATGGATAACTATCCAACTGAGACAGTATAATGAACTTATACACCACCTTAGCTTTATCACTCGCATTATCCATGGATGCATTTGCTGTATCAGTTTGCAAAGGTGCTACCTTATTTAATCCCTCTTTACGTGAAGCAATAAGAACGGGCCTTATCTTTGGCGTAAT
The DNA here is from genome assembly GCA_900480045.1 of Eurytoma adleriae. Classification (NCBI taxonomy): domain Eukaryota; kingdom Metazoa; phylum Arthropoda; class Insecta; order Hymenoptera; family Eurytomidae; genus Eurytoma; species Eurytoma adleriae. The sequence goes on along the minus strand of UXGC01001955.1, from coordinate 12,027 downwards.
TGAGGCCATAACACCCATTATTGGCTGGTGTTTAGGACTATTAGCCAGTCAATATGTTATAAAGTGGAATCATTGGATAGCGTTTGGTTTATTATTTATATTGGGTAGCCAAATGATATATCAAAGCTACCATCGCGCTAAAAACAATAACAAATCTCCTCTTATCCACTATCACAATTCTTTTACCCTTATTACTACCGCCATCGCAACTAGCCTGGATGCAATGGCCATTGGCGTTAGTCTGGCTTTTTTGCAAATTAATATCATCCATACAGCGATGACAATCGGACTAATGACCATGATTATGGCAACACTTGGGATATTATTAGGTCGTTATATTGGTCCATTATTAGGAAAAACAGCCGAAATTATGGGTGGTGTTACGCTAATTATGATTGGATTTAGTATAATTTATCAACATATTTAATTTATTAAATAATTCGCTCCAATGTTTTTTTAATGCTTTTATTATGTTAGAAAAATAATAAATAAGAGACACTAAACAATAAGAATTTTTACTATTTCTAACAAAAATTATTAATTGAAATACTCTTTAATGTATAATATTTATTAAAAAATGATAAACTATTTAATAGTTTAATTTCATTTTTTTTAAATAAAACGGAATATATTATAGATTAATAATAATTATTATTAGCAATTAGAAATGGCATTTTTTGCCTATCTAAAAATGTCATCAATGATATTGTTAATTGGTTAGAGAGCCAATTACAACGAAATGAAGGCATTAAGATTGATACCATTGCTAATAAAAGTGGTTATTCTAAATGGCATTTACAACGGATCTTTAAGCAATTAAAAGGTTGCACCTTAGGTGAATATGTTCGTAAACGTCGTTTACTTGAAGCAGCCAGGCTATTACGAGAAGATAAATTTTCTATTTTGGATATAGCTCTACAATACGGTTTTAGCTCCCAAGCAACATTTACTCGCATTTTTAAAAAACATTTTAATACTACACCGGCTAAATTTCGTCAAAATGGGCAGTTACCCGATTTTAATCAATTTATGGACTAAGCTAAAATTTTTAATTATTCATTGCTATATGCCAGTCTAAATACTGGCTTTATGTCCTGTCTACAATAAAATTCGCATGAATATTTGTTTAGCTAGCAATGAGTGCTAATAATTAATAATGACTAACTTTATTCATGTTATTTCATTAACCAACCAATTTTCTAATTGTATAAGTTGCTGATTAAGATCTGGATATTGAACCTGTATCTCCGCGATTATCTCCTTAATTGTTGCTGGTTGGTATTTTTTCCCAATCAACTTTTGACTAAAAAGCTCCAATGGCGATGGATCTAAACTATCAGTATAAATTTTACTAGCTGAAATTTTGCCTTTATCAATATCAAAATAAAGTTCAACGCCACCCCAAACAAATCGTGTGTCAAGTATATGACTAAAAGTCGGCGCTTGGCCAAAATTCCATTCCCAACTAGATTGCTTAGCATAAATGTCAATAAAACCGGGTAAATCAGGCATGTTAGTTGGCGAAATTATTTCTGCCTTCACTACTTCACCATAATAGTTGAAAAAATTGTTTGCGAAAGCGTTACAAACTTTTTGATGAGTAATGCCGGCATCAATTTCAGCTAAGTTCATTACCCTAGAACGCACAGAAGTAATACCTTTGCTAATCAACTTTTTTGGATCTGGATTTAAATAACTGGCTAATCGATTTAAATCCGTATTAATGAGTAAAGTACCATGATGAAAACCGCGATCAGGAGTTTCAAAATAAGCTGATCCTGAAATTTTACGCTCGCCATGTGCGGAACGAATAACTAAATCATTTCGACCAGCTACTTGAGCAATAACCCCAAGCTCAGCTAACCCTGCAATAATAATTTGGGTTGAAACTGTTTTATTATAAGCGGGTTTACCTGACATAAAGGTAAAACAGCTATTTCCTAAATCATGAAAAACCGCACCACCACCACTTCGGCGGCGAGCTAATTTAACCCCATCTTGTACCATTTTTCGGGTATTACACTCTTTCCATGGATTTTGTGCTCGTCCAATAACGACTGTATCATTATTGCGCCAAAGAAACATAACCCGTTGCTTGACTGACATTTGACGAAAAATAGCCTCTTCGACTGCCAAATTAAACCAGGGATCAAATGATTCAGAAATAAGAAGACGTATTGAAGCCATATAAATTTTGCCAGCCTATATTCATTTTTCTACAGCTAAAGACGAAAAAGTTATTATAATTAAAAATGACATTTAAATACGACGTGCTTGCCAGAAAACCTTGCGCCAGTAGGTATTATTCAATGAAGAGCGAATAACGCCTTTACTGGTTGATGCATGAATAAAAGTATTATCTGTATCATAAATACCTACATGTAAGCCATTTTCACCAGAACCCGTTTTAAAAAAAACCAGATCGCCCGGCATGAGTTCCTCAATATCAATACGAGTACCATATGTTGTTTGGGCTACTGTCGTACGCGGTAATTGAATAGCAAAACGGTCACTAAAAGTTCGATAAACAAATCCTGAACAATCAATTCCACTTGATGCTAAACCACCATACCGATATGGCGTACCATACCATTGTAATAGTTGCTCCTTTAGTTGAGCGATGGTCATAATAGGATCAGAAAGTTGGGTTTTTAATGGCGGAGCGGTTCTATTCACTGAAGAGGAACAGCCAATTAAGGCTAGATAAAATAAAAAAAGTAGGTGTTTAATTCTGATTAGCATAAAGCACCTTTATCGCTTTAAGATAACTAAATGACTTTAATCAGCGTTTAATAAAAAAACAAGTTTTTATTAATGGGTGATCTTTATTTTTAGCAAACGCTGTCGATTAAAATAAATATCCTACACACTTTTTTGTTTTATTACCGTTTTACTTCAGGCCGAGAAATAATCCAAATACCGAGCAAAATTAATAGCACACCCACAAATCTAACTAATGTTGCCGATTCATTAAACCAAGGCAATGTGACCGCTAATAAATAAACAAATACATAGCTTAAACTAATTAGTGGATAAGCTTTACTTAAAGCTAAAAATCTCAAGGCTAATAGCCAACAAACCATAGAAATAGCATAGCCAATTAAACCGACAAAAATCAGCCCAAACGCAGGGAGATTTTCAAATAACCAATTAACATTCATCCATTGATGATTTAATTTAAACTCAGGTAATAAAGTTACGCCAGCTTTTAGACAAAGCTGAGCGAAAGTGATCAATATTACGCTGATGATACCCCAAAAATAACCTTTCATATATTTAATAAAACAATACCCAGCATGATAATAAATACACCTATCCAATGTTTTATACTGATCTTTTCTTGATAGATAAATTGCCCTATCAGGGTAACGATAACAAAGTTAAAACTTAGCATCGGATAAGCAATACTAAGCGGTAAAATTTGTAATAATTTAAGCCAAAATAGCATGGCTAACGCGAGCAAAATAATAGCTATTACTAGCCATTTAAAGACTAAACTATTTTTTGTCGGCAAACCACTTTGCCAATATATAACCGCTTGTTTTTGACAAACTTGCCCAAAGCAAGTTAACAGACTAACAATTATCAATAATAAAAAATGTGTCATGGCTGCTGATAATAAGTCATTATTGCCATTCTTGAATTGCGAACCACATGATCAGGCTTAGGAATATCATCAGGCAGACCTTCATTTCTACGTAATAAAAGCACCACTGAAATTTGTCCTTCTTTCCGTGACTGGCCAAGCCATTTAGCAAAATTAGCTTGTTTGATTAAGCGATATTCACTATCAGGATAATTCAAACCGTATCTTAATTCACCTGATCTTTCATATAAATAAATATTACCTCGATGTAATTCCCATGCCAGGCCTGCACTTACTCCAACATTATCCGCTAGCACAAATTTACTTTGTTCCAACAAAGAAATATTTTGCCTAATTAATTGTTGTGGCAATTTAGAATCGATAGTATCTTGCGGTAATGCATAACCTATCGTTAAGCTCAAAGCTAGAGAACATGCCGCCCCCCACAACCAATACCTAGCATTGGATATTAGGCTAAAATAGCCAATAATCAGCCAAATACAAAAAACAGTGATGCCTAATGCCAGTTTGGGCCATTCCGCTGGGCTATATAGAGGATGATCAACAAATAACCCCATAATAATCAAAGTAATAATTGCCAATATGCCAAATGTGATATTGGTAAATCCGTTAAATTTAAGTGGGACTAGATTGCGATTTTTAACACAATCAACCGCATATTTGGCCATCATTAATGCAAGCGGTGCCATCACTAGCAACATATAAGTGAGTAATTTACCTTTAGCAATACTAAAAAATAGGAAAGGGACAATAAACCAGCACAGCAGAAAAAACATTTCCGGTTTGATTTTTCGTTCCTGCCAACTCTTAAATAATGCCCCAGGTAAAAGCCCTAACCAGGGTATTACACCAAGTAAAATGATTGGAATATAAAACCAAAAAGGGGCTTTATGTTGAGCATCTTCTGATGAAAAGCGTTGAATATGTTCTACCCAGAAAAAGTAATGCCAATAATCGGGTTCATATTTATTAATAGCTAATGCCCAGGGAAGGCTTATCAATGCCGCACTGATTATTGCTATGCCACCAAATTTGAGTATCTCAGTAAAACTTTTTTGATAAAGCATAACTGGCAGCATGACGATCACCGGAATAGCTAACGCTAAAAAACCCTTAGTCATGAAGGCCATACCACAGGTAAGCCCCATAACGGCCCAGGCAAGTAACTTTGCAGCCACCGTTGATGCTTTTAATAACCAAAAACAACATAGCATACAAGCAGTCAGCCACATGGTGAGCATTGGATCGAGTACGCTGTAAGTGCCAACCGCAAATACCAAAAACATCGAAACATACATTAAAGTAGCAACAAACGCGACACTTCGATTACGCCACATTATCATTGCTAACCAGTAAACTAAGCCGGCGCTGATCATAGTTGAAAACACAGCACCAAAACGGACAGCAAAATTAGTATCACCAAAGATCATTTGACTGATATTATTTATCCAATATCCGGCCACTGGCTTTTCAAAATAGCGAATATTAAGCAAATAAGGCACAATCCAATCGCATCGAAGCAACATTTCTCGACTAATTTCTGCGTAACGCGTTTCATCAGGCTGCCAGAGCAATCGACTATTTAACGGCACTAAATAAGTAAAAATGAAAAAAAGTGCTAATAAAAAAGCACCTGTTTTCTGTAACTGTTTAGTTAACATCAAGCACTATACCTCGTGTTGACACCCTAGCCAGCCTTCACGACCTGGAAAAGATGAACGAATAATTTTTCCTAGTGGTAAAGAATCTATATCATTTGGTATTAATTCACGCAATGGACAAAATACCATTTGTTCTGCAATCATTCTCTCTAATAAATTCTCAAATTGCATCGATTTAGACATACCTTCCACTTCAGTATGAATAGTATAAACAGACGTTCCTACATCTTCCTGCATCGCGTTAATAATAAAATCATTAAAATTTTCATCTTTAACCAACGTGCCAACAACTTCATCATAAGTTGGTAGTGTCACTGGAATTTGTAGGGTACCAATTGAACCATCAGCCAAAATAGGACGAAAAGGATGGGTACCTCGACAATCACTATTATAGTCAAATTTAAAATTTTCTTTCGCCGTTAATACACGTTCATCGGCACGCCAACCTGCTACAGCTGTACATTTCACACTAGCGCCCGTTACGGCTTCAAGCGCATCCACACCTAATTTAATTTGTTCGACCAATTTAGTTCTCGGCCATTTACCAACATTAGCTTGCCAGCCGTGATGATCCCATGCATGTAGCCCAACTTCATGACCTTCATCCAATGTTTGTTTCATTAAGTAACCTAGATCATTGGCAATTTTTTTACCTGACCAGGCTGTTCCGGCTAATAAAATATCCCAACCATACAGTGACGCGGCATTCGATCTTAACATTTTCCATAAAAATTTAGGTCGAAACAGGCGCCATAAATGGCGCCCCATATTATCTGGACCGACACTGAAAAAAAAACTGGCTCGAAGTTGATATTTAGCGAGCACTTTAAGTAACTGTGGCACACCTTCTTTGGTACCTTGATAGGTATCTACATCAATTCTTAAGCCAATTTTCTTCATTATTTTTTACCTAATTCTTCCGCTGCAGCTTGTAAGAAGAAATCTAAAGTTTCATCAATAGTCTGCTTCATATCAATAGTTGGTTCCCAATCGAGCAAGCGACGCGCATTTTCAATGCTCGGTCTACGATGCTCAACATCTTGATATCCTTTACCATAATAACTACTACTTTCAATCTTTTTGAGACCAGCAAATGGAGGAAAGAGTTTACGTAACGGATGTTTTTCAAAACTGACAAGTAACATATCAGCTAATTGAGCAATACTTGCTTCATTGGTTGGATTACCAATATTGATAATTTGGCCATCGCATTTTTCATCTTTATTTTCAATAATACGAAATAATGCTTCAATACCATCTTTAATATCGGTGAAACAACGCTTTTGAGTGCCACCATCAACTAATTTTATCGGTGAACCCTCAACCAAATTTAAAATTAATTGGGTAATCGCCCTTGAGCTACCAATACGGGCAGAATCTAAACTATCGAGTCGTGGGCCCATCCAATTAAACGGTCTAAATAAGGTGAATTTCAACCCTTCTTTAGCACCATATGCCCAAATAACGCGATCCAATAACTGTTTAGAAACAGAATAAATCCAACGCTGTTTGTTAATTGGCCCCACAATTAAACGAGAGTTATCTTCATCAAATTCTTTATCATCACACATCCCGTAAACTTCAGAAGTCGATGGGAAAATAATACGTTTATTATATTTTACACAATAACGCACTATCTTTAAGTTTTCTTCAAAGTCTAATTCAAAAACTCTTAATGGATTACGGGTGTATTCAATCGGTGTTGCAATAGCAACCAGGGGCAAAATGATGTCGCATTTTTTAATATGATATTCAATCCACTCAGTATGAATACTGATATCACCTTCAACAAAATGAAAACGCTGATCATCACCAAAACGAGGATCATTAATAAAACGTGAAACAGCTGAAGAACTAATATCCAAGCCATAGATATCATAGTGTCCATCGGCTAATAAACGTTCGGTTAAGTGATTACCAATAAAACCATTCACCCCCAAAATTAAAACGCGCTTACGGCGTTTTACTTGTGCCGTCGGTTTTGCTCCAACACGCACACCTGTCACAATGCCCATTTCAGCCGCTAAACGCGATCCTTCAACGTATAAACCCGATCCACACTGGCCAGTTAGGATCTCAAGCACGCCTTGACCACAGGCTATTTGCAATGGCTCAGTAGAAATGATGGTACCCGGTAATTTATCATGTGATTTTTCTAACACACGGGCACGCCAGACAATCATCTTACTTTCAGCTAAATAGGTAAATGCACCCGGATATGGTTCGGTTACTGCTCGTATTAAGTTATTCACTTCAGTAGCAGATTTAGACCAATCGATTAAACCATCCTCAGCGCGACGACGGCCAAAATAAGTAGCCTGACTCTCATCTTGTGGTGTTGCTGAATAATCACCCATTTTAATTAATGGTAATGTATCAGCCAAGAGCTGTTCGGAAGCCTGACGAATTTTCTCATGTAACACTAATGCGGTATCTGTTGCATCAATGGCGACTTTTTTCTGTGCAATAATATCACCAGCATCTGCCTTAGCTATCATCTTATGGAGCGTGACACCTGTTTCTGTTTCGCCATTTAAAATAGCCCAATTAATTGGCACGCGACCACGATATTTTGGTAGTAAAGAACCATGTAGGTTGAAGGCACCTTTAGGGGCTAACGCCAATAATTCTTGACTAAGCATATGGCGATAGTAAAAAGAGAAAATGACATCAGGTTGCATTTTCTCAATACGTTCAATCCAAAGTGAATGATTGACATTTTCCGGCGCAAATACAGGCAAGCCCAGCTCAGCCCCCAAGCGTGCAACTGAGGAAAAGAAATGATTCTCTTTAGGATCATCTGTATGTGTAAAAACAGCCTGAATTTCAAAGCCCGCCTTCTTTAGCGCCTTTAATCCCACACAACCAATATCATGGTAAGCAAAAACAATAGCTTTCATTATTTTTTTTCCTGATTTTCGTCAGTATCTTGATGAATACCAACTATCTTTTGAATGAAGTAACGGGGTCGGGCACGAACATCATTGTACATTCTGCCAATATATTCACCGAGTAATCCCATGGCGATAAACTGCGCACCAATAAATATGAATAGAATAGCAAACAGCGTAAAAACACCCTCTGCAGCCCACATTGCACCAAAAATAAGACGTAAGATAATTAGCAGAACCGCCAATAAAAATCCACTTGCCGCAATAAAACTACCAACAACACTCAATAAACGTAACGGAGTCGTTGTTAAGCAAGTGAGTAAATCAAACATTAAATTTATGAGCTTCATAAAGCTATATTTGGAATCACCAAACTCACGTTCTGCATGGGCAACATCAATTTCGATCGTTCTTCTAGCAAACGTATTTGCTAAGATGGGAATAAATGTACTACGTTCATGACACTGTAGCATCGCGTTAATAATATTACGCCGATACGCACGTAACATGCAGCCATAATCGCCCATGGTGCGCCCTGTTGCTTTGGTAATCATGACATTAATGATTTTCGACGCTGTTTTACGAAACCAAGAATCTTGCCGATTCATCCGTCTGGTACCGACTACGTCATAGCCCTGTTCTGCAACCTGTACCAAATTTGGAATCTCTTCAGGTGGATTTTGTAAATCAGCATCTAACGTGATCACAAGATCGCCGGTTGCCTGTTTAAAACCCGCCATAATGGCAGAATGTTGTCCATAATTACGATTTAAAATTACGGCAATAACATGATTTGCCCAATTTTCAGCCGCAGCTATTAGCAAGTTAGCGGAATTATCAGCACTACCATCATCAACTAAAATTAATTCATATGGCTGTTTCAATCTCTGACAAGCAGCCAATGTTCTTTCCAATAATTGGGGTAAACTTTGCTCTTCGTTATAAATAGGGATAACGATAGAAACTTTCTTTATTTCTTCAAAATCATTTTGAAAAGGCACTATTTCAGCTCCGAAAAAATTTCATTAATAGCAGCAACAACGCGATCAACATCTTGAGCGCGCATATCAGGGAATAGTGGTAATGAACATAAGGTAGCCGAGTTCCATTCAGAATTAGGTAGAGAAAGTGATGGATAATGTTTTCTATAATATTTCTGCGTATGAGCCGCTCGGAAATGCAAACCTGTACCAATATTCCTCTCTTTTAAGCGTTCCATAAAACTATCTCGGTTAATACCACAGATTGTTTCATCAACTCGCACCATAAACAGATGATTGGCATGCAAATGGGGATAATCAGGCACATTCAGCATTTTTAACGGCAGCTTGCTAAGCGCTTGTCGATAATAGGCAACAAGCTCAGCACGACGTTTATTTATCTGTGCTAATTTTTTTAACTGAACAACTGCGATTGCAGCATGAATATCAGAAAGATTATATTTAAATCCAGGTTCAACAACTTCAGCTTGTGGCTTACGACCTTGTATTTGTCGATCGAAGGCATCTACACCTAAACCATGAAACTTTAAACATCGCAAGCGTGTCGCTAAGGCATCATCATCGGTAGCAACTAAACCACCCTCGGCACAAGTAATATTTTTAATTGCATGAAATGAAAAAATAGCCGTGCCTTGTTGCCCAATCCATTCATTTTGATATTGAGTACCTACCGCATGAGCAGCATCCTCGATCAATGCGATGTTATTTCTTTGTGCAATTTCACGTAACGCGTTAAGATCGCATGGCGCACCAGCATAATGTACCGGAATAATCGCTTTTGTCTTAGGGGTAATTGCCTGCTCAACAACATCAGGCTGAACCATTAAAGTATCACGATCAACATCAATCATGATTGGATGAGCCCCTAACAAGGTGATCATATTAATAGTTGAAACCCATGTTAATGAGGGGGTAATAACTTCATCTCCAGGACCAATTCCTAAGGCTATAAGCGTTATATGCATACCCGCTGTTGCTGAACAAAAAGCAATTGCATGCTGACAACCAAACTTGTGGCGAAAGTCTTCTTCGAGTTGATGATTTTGCGGCCCAGTGGTGATCCAACCAGAACGTAAGACCTTTTCTACCGCCCGGATCTCTTCGTCACCTATTGCTGGGCGAGAAAAAGGAAGAAAATCATTCATGAGATTAACCTACTAGCAATTCATCTAATATTTTTTTAGAGTTAGTTGTTTATAATATCATAAAATAGCTTAACTACACATCAACATGACAATAACTTTCTAATATAACTAGTTAGAACGCATTTACTTAATAAATGCATAAAGCTTAAACTCTGCCTTAAGTTACTCAAGTAGAATAGAAAACTAATTGATTCCCTAAAAATTCTTATTAATAAAAAAGTAACCCAATAACAAAAATAAGTGCATTTAAAATTATTATTAACGTAACTTTTACCAATAAAATTGTTTGACTTGCTAAAAACTCGTATAACTCATCTATCAACGATATCTTTATTTTTTAAGATTACTTTGACATAAATAAATAATAAAAAAGCCGCTTTAGCGGCTTTTTTGCATATAATAATTCATTATTTATGAGGCTTTATCTTTTCAACCCGGCCTTTCAACTTTTGCCCTGGTCGAAAAGTCACCACTCGACGAGCAGTGATGGGAATATCTTCTCCAGTCTTTGGATTTCGACCTGGACGTTGACTTTTATCACGCAGATCAAAATTACCAAACCCTGACAGTTTCACCTGCTCCCCATTTTCCAATGAACGACGAACTTCTTCAAAGAAAAGTTCAACTAGGTCTTTCGCATCACGTTTGCTTATACCTAGTTTTTCGAACAGACTTTCTGACATTTCAGCTTTTGTAAGCGCCATAGGTTTAGTCCCTCAAGGATGCTTGGAATCGCCGTTTTAACGCAGCAACACATTTATCAACAGTTGCGGCAATCTCTTCTTCTTCCAGAGTACGATTTGTATCCTGCAAGATTAAGCTAATAGCAAGGCTCTTATAACCTTCCGCTACACCTTTACCACAGTACACGTCAAACAAGTTTATGCCAACTATATGATTTATGCCAATTTTCTTGCATTCAGCCAATACATCCGCCGTTGCTACCTCTTCTGGTACTACAACAGCAATATCTCGTCGATTGGCAGGGAAACGTGAAATCATATTTGCTTTAGGGATAACGCGCTCGGCAACAGTATCCCACAGCAATTCAAAAACAAGTGTTCTACCATTCAAATCTAGCTTATTTTCCAGTTCTGGATGAATAACACCTAAATATCCAATATAATTATTATTCAGATAAATCCCAGCGCTTTGACCGGGATGAAGTGCAGGATTCGAGTAAGCCTTATAAATAATATTGTCTAACTTTCCGGTTAATTCCAGTATTGCTTCAACGTCACCTTTTATATCAAAAAAATCAACAGCACGTTTTTCTTGTAACCAGTGCTCTTCATAACGATTGCCAGTAATCACGCCTGCTAACATCAATTCTTGCCGAATACCATGTTCTGCTGATGGATCCGGCAGAAATCGTAATCCAGTTTCAAACAGTCGAATACGATTTTGTTGGCGATTTTGATTGTAAATTACTGTCATTAATAAGCCTGGCAATAATGAAAGCCGCATTGCCGACATATCCGTTGAAATAGGATCAGGTAAAATCATCGCATCGGAATCTGGATGCAGCAGTTGCTGAATTTTAGGATCAACAAAACTGTAGGTAATCGCTTCATTGTAACCACGAGCAATTAATAACGTTTTCACTCGTTTTAATGGCAGAACGGATTCACAACGAGGGGTCATGACTAAATCAGCACGTAACGGTACATTGGGTATATTATTATAACCATAAACACGAGCGACTTCTTCAATCAAATCTTC
>UXGC01001954.1:0-15252 GCA_900480045.1 Eurytoma adleriae | reverse complement strand
GGCTTACAAATTGTGACGTATTGTGACGGAAATTTGGCGCGAAATTTTGAATCACATTTTATCATTTTACTTGTACCGCGCGCAAAGCGCGCATTTAGACTTCTCGTACATTAAAATATTAATTGAATTAATCATAAAGAAGTAAAATGACAACATTTTTAAGACGAATATTAAAGTTTAAAAAGTTTCCCTTTTTCAATCGACAATTTAAAAGGAAAAAAAACGACAGTTCGTGATACATTTTATCCGATTGGTGAGGCCATTTCAGCAGCAATTCGCGAAGTCTTCGACGTCGTACCCAGAGAACTTTTTTTTTCGTACAGAAGGGTCGAAAAGTCTCCTCCATCAGCAAGCCTCTAATTTCGCTCCCTGAGCTACGGTCGCCTCGCTCTCCGAGAATTTCCGAAGCGATGGAGCAGCTCGCGTGATTCGCCCATGCAAATCTTTGGGGGTTCCCGGTCGCCTATTGAAGACCGATGAACCGAACGCAACTCGACTACTAGCCGCGTCGAATGGAATTCGAAATCTTTCCTTTTTTCCCTGTCCCTGTACTTCGAAACGAGAGGAAAGCTGTCTGAAAAGAGGAGACGCGGGACCATATATATTTCAAGCATTTGCATTTTTTATTTGTAAGTGATTTGACGTTGGACGAGACTGTCCTTTCTTTCCGAACCTTTTTTTTTGCTTAGGAGATAGTGATTTGTTGATTTCTGAGCTTTAAAATTTGATGTTGCTTAAGTATAAGTACTGTAGAGATGAATTTATTATAAATTCTTAGAGGTGGTAGTATTTATAAAAATTATGAAAATTAATTACAATAAACTTTTAGAAAAATCACCTTGTCATACAGTATTATTTGATGTAATTTTTAAAAAATTACCGCAATTTTCTCCACGTTTAACGTACGATCCTAAACCAGAAGAATTTGTAGTAAAGTTTCTAGATTATTTTCCCAGTGAGGATAATACATACGACATGATGAGAATGTGTTAATAAGATAAGTACATACTCATTACATATTTTCAAATTTTCACTTTAACGAAAATGTCATATCTCACTCACCGCTGAGACCGAGTCGTCAATCTCCGCATCCATAATAACAAGATGCCTTACCTGAAACAAGAAAAAGATACTTTCTCAAAAACGAGTAAAACCCACTACGCAGTTATTCATTAAAAACGAAGGAAATATCCAACGCAAATACAAAAAAAAAACAGGTACGCCGTCGATAAAAATCAAGCTTTCATCACACACGGCGGGACGGTAGTTCTACCCGCGTGTAGTAACGCAATCGCGCCAATCCCCGCCGACGGTGGGATCGCCCGCGGGCACGTCGGCAAGTGCCGATGACCCGCGCGCGCGCGTTCGGAAAAGCCGCTCGCGCAACCGCCAGGGAGAATAAATTTACCGCCGCCGTCGTCGCGCGCTCGATTCGACGCGGTAAATAGAGGCCGCCGGGAGCCGCGCCAGCGGAGGCCCGCGCGCCGTTTACACGACGAATGCCATTAGGGGCTTTCGCGCTGATTCCCCGTTTCCGCGCGATGAAAAGTCGGACGGACTGTGCCGCGCCGATTTTCAGGTCGTCTCAAGAGCCGCGGGAGAGATAAAAGGGGAGGCGCGCGCACGAGCGCCCGAGGCGACTGGTCCGTCCGGCTTACCTGCGCGGTGTACGCGGAGACTCGTACTTTCGCGACGTTACGGGCACAATCATTTACCAACGAGTTGGATACACGACTAAACGACGCGGACTTTTTTTCTTTTTTCAATTATTTGTTGATCGCTTAGGTGTTATTCCCTTGAACAAAGTGTGCGGGAGGTGTGAGATTGACAAATTCGGGGCTCAAACCTAGGAAATGTGACCTGGACATATAATTTGAGCAGTCTCAATACACCGACCACTCCGGAGTGGATTTTCCTAAACGGCATTTAGCCCATTCGGTTTGGCCATAAGTATTCTCCGTTCCACACGCATAACCCTGGGCGAATGCGATAGGGAAAGGGCGATAAGAGGTAGGAAAAAGGTGGTAATCGCAATGTGACGTGGAAATCGCACGTCGGACCGGCATCGGAGGTAAGTTGGCGTCGGGAGACGCACGCATCGAACCGCCGAAAAGGTAAGCCCGGGCTGAGGTTAACGTTAAGTAGAGAGTAGAGCGAAGCAATAAATGCCGCCCGCGTATGGTTCTAGCATAAAAATCCAGTGACATACTTCTCTCCACCTCACCAAACGCCCCGCGATCGGACCGGCCCGTCTCCGGCTCATGCTAGTAGCCATGCCGAGGAGGACACCGAGTCCTTTTGTGCGCGTGGCGACGACGATACAGCGAGAACTCCGTGGTATAAAATATGTAGAAAATAGAGTATCTAAGCAGCCGCAAGACAAAAAGAGTTCCCCGCGACGTCCTCGACCCGCGTCACAACTGCCATGTCAGTAGTCACCGGCACTGCGCCATCTAGGTCGGGCTTGCGACCGTATCTTCCTAATTGGTTAGGTGTAATTGAACAAATGATGGAGCACTAGTAACTTTTTATAGACAAACTAGAAAAGATGATTAGCGCGCGTTCCGCGCGCATGGGTTATATTGCCGCTGAACTCGAAATTGGCTGCTACTCTAACTCTATTCCGTTTCTTTTTCGTTCCTTTCCGTTGCATCAACCAATGAATTTTTTGATAACGCTCTGAATTGGCTCTACGTTCTATATATCGCCATCTCCTTTTTATAACTAGACTAGACTAGATAACTAGATAAATAGATAACTTACATCAGCTGCTATAGAAAATTTAATCAAGACTAAAAAAATTATATTATTATTTAAAATCATTATTTACGTACAATAAACTTTTGACAGTTAAAATTTCTTATTTCACTTTTCTCCCGGCGGATTTAACTTGAAAAACATATATGTCCTCTGTCCATTTTTACTCACCCACATTCCGTCGAAGTATGCATTAATCAATATTTTATTTTCTCTTTGCGTAGTAATAAAAGAAATTTATTATGTCAACAGGTTGCCGGAAAACGTGAGCCAGAGCAGGAGGCCGAGGCTCAGCAATGGGTCGAGAGCGTCGTCGGTCACAGGTTCCCACCTGGTAAGTTGAATGCGCCCGACAGCTGTGCCCGCACCTACCGACTCGCGTATCGATCGTTGAAGCCTCCCTAGTGTATAATACGAAGCGGCATTTTATTTCACCCCCTCGGTCGCGACTAGCTCGTTCGCTATTATGCATTCCTAATACTCGGAGGCAGCAAGGGGTTGCAAGTCCACACTTTTCTTCTCCAAATACAGGGAAATAAAACCAACCCCCTCGCGGTATACTATGTAAGAAGTACTGCGATACTTAAAATTTAAATAGATAAAAATGAAAAAGGGTATAATGAATTATTTATTATTGCTAAATATTTAGAAAGCGTTGACGTAACTGCTCAGTTTATTGTTTTTTTATGAAATTTTTTACAAACAATTATAATTAAGTTTCAATTATTAACGTAAGTTTGCCAAGTCTTCTACTTATTACAATTGAATCAATCTATCCTTAACTTAAAAAAATGAGCGTAAGTCTTGATTAATTAAAAAAAGGAACAAATGAATTTTACAACAACGAGGGGGTGAAAAACGCGAAATATATCTATGTCGGAGAATCATAGCAGAGCGTTCCGAGCTATAGATTCCTGATCGATGAAGAAGGCCGAGGTCCGCAAGCGTTTTTCGACCTCGGCACCCCCCTGACGTTCGTTCTATAAATGAACCACGAGCAGTATGCGTGGGGGCGTACGCCGGAGGGGGAGGGAGAGGGGGGGGGGGTCGAATCGACGGGTGTCACGCCTTCCACATGGTGCATGATGGCCTGATCCCGACGTCGGCGTGCGTGACGTCGGAAAGGTTAAATTTCTTCGCTATATCAGAAACTGACTCTGGTCGAAGTCGGTAATCGTCGCTCACGCTGGCCCCTCCGTCGCTCTTTTAGCAATCCTATCAAAAGCTCCATTATTTCCAAGTCAATTAGAACAGACCAGCTGCCTTGAAGATTATGCAGCGATTTACAAATGAGCAGAACATTTTTGCCAAACGTCTAGGTATAAGACCGCGAGTCGGGGTGAAAGCGGCGGCGCGACGCCGTCTGATGCCGTCGCCGCGACGCTACGCGGCCTCCTGGCGCTCTTGCTGCCCTGGCAAAAGGCGCGCTTAGTTACGTCACGGCGACAGGGAAACCACCCCCGGCGCAATATGGCAGACGAACAGGGGGCGCCAGTCTGTCTGGCGAGGTGGCGTCAACCCCCCGCGGCGAGCATGTGCTCCTGATGTGGGAAATACGCCGGGCATCGACGCAATCGCCCTCATTTGCAGCCTCGGTGCTCGACAACCCCACCGGCATGTACCAACTACCCCGACCACCTTGGCCGCCAAGTTCAGCCAACGACCCCCAATACGGAAGCTGAAACAAATTTCAAACAACCGCGGTATTTTCTTTGCCAACGATGAAAAATATTTTTGCAACCTCGCGAGAAGTGCAGACGCGAGGGTTGCGCTTTCGAAAAATTGCCGGTGGCTTGCGACAGCGCCCGGCTAAAAGTATCGTGCAACGTAATCGTTGACATTCACGCGGCGGGGTCCAGGGCGGTATACGCGCCGTATAAATCACTGGGTGCAACAGCGGTCAGACGCAAGCTGGCTCGTTCTACTGGCAGCGCGTTTCACGTTCAAGTAGCAAGGGCAGTGCACGTCGCATCGCTCGTCCTCGCATCGCGCGCCGCACTTGGCAAGCGAGTGAGCGCGAGCGTCCTAGAGGCGCCGCCGAGAGCTTTTCGCCGTTAAACGCTCTCAAAGTAATGAGCCTCCACCTTCGGACTGTCAGCCTGGTGGCATCGAGGACGCGATGGAGGTGGCCGAGCAGCCAGGCCACCCCCACTCGTTTAGGCCGGGGCCATCCCCACCTTAGCTGCGACGCTTATACGACGCCCACGTCGCTCCGAGGGGTGTCGACTTTCCGAGTGGGGGCTGGAGGAAGAGGAGGAGGAAGAGGACGTTAAAGCGAGCTCGCCGGACGGAAAAGCTCTAGTGAGCGAGTAAGCGCCTGGTCTTCCTGGATCGAGGGCGCACCTGTCGAGAGCCACACCGGCGTCTCTGCTATTTCGACTTTTTCTACTTAAGCTGGCATACGTGCACTCAAGATACTTCTCATAGTTTTACGACATTTTCAATTTATTTTCAAGGGAGTGCGATATCATTCTAGTTATACATGACGGTTTATCTAACAACTAACATTTTTTTAGTAATCAGTTCATTACATTATTAAAATAAAAATATTAATAAGTAAATTTCTAAACAATAAACTTGTATGTAAAGTATGTTCGATTTTGATTTATTTTAACAAAATAGTAAAAATATCCTTTGCAAAATTGGCAGCATTATTTATTAGCATAATCGAGGATAAAGCGAGCTTTGGTATTGTCGAAGTCTTAGCCGAGTAAAGCTTTAACAGGTGGCTCGCAAAGTATTGAAAAAACGAACGGGAAAAGCAAGGAAAGCTCGGGAAGCTCGGAGAGCGTGAGCTAGAAAGAAAATAAAAAAAAAGCTGTGATGCGGGTTAGTTCCCGTCGCTCTTCTGCTAGCCTGTTCCCGCGACTAGGAAGCGTCTTGGGTACCCCTCGTCTAGGCGCTCGCGCGCATAGAGCTTTCCTCCCCGCCGCCCTACCGCTCGACGCAAGCTCGGCGACGGACTTGCGCGACCCGCGAGACTCGCCTGGGAGCCGGATAACCGGGGCTTTTGATGTTACTGGCCCGTTTTAAACTCAACTTTGTTCCCCCTGATTCCTCAACGGGCCGCTACCCCGTGTGATAAAAAAATCTCGACTCCGTGTCTTCGGGTGACGAAAAGCTCCCGGAGCGAGGTGGGGGCGGGAAAAGCTCCGCCGTCGCCGCGACGGTGGAAAGCGCGCCCGAGCATGCGAGCCTGATCTTGGAAGCTTGCGAGGCATGCCAGGCACGATTCTTACCCGACGGACCGCGAATGGCAAGTAGCCACCCCGGCACAGGGTAACGCCCGATTAATCTCTCGGTAAAGGCAGAATCTGCCTCGGCACGGTAATGCACCCGTTCTTACATTCGATAATGAAGACTCGCCGTGATTTGCACCTCAAGTACCTTGGAATTCAAATTTTATAACGAAATTAACATATCGAATCGCGAAGCAATAACAATCAAACGTTAAACTTTTAATGTTTCTCATCCTGACAAAAATAGATCTCGTGCGCCAGTTCAAACGCTTGAGTTATATTTAATCACGAGACCTCTCGGTCGGTCGTCTAAACTTGGCTGCTCGCGCTCTGGCGTACGCGCCGGGTTCCTCCAGATCAAGCGCATCGTCCGACTCGCCGAGTGCAGCAGACCTCCAGTGACGAGGACGTTGCATCCCCTATCGATTTGCCGTCATTCGTTCATCATGCGACGACGTGAGGACGCTCGAGGACCAGGGCCGCATGTCGCGTTTCTAGGTCTATGACGCTCGTTGGCATTGTGAGCCCCCCCCCCCTCAACCCCACGAGTCTTGCCTCTTGACCGGTGGCCGCACTACCCCCGCCTCAATATCTCAATACCCGATGGCGAGACGACAGGTGTGCAACCGGGGGTGGCGGTGGTCGAATGTCACTCATCTGTCTGTCACGACGCGGCAAGACACCCTGGCGCACCAGGGAACCAGCAGACGTTTGAGGGATTTATGGAGGGTAGCTCGCGTCTACGCAAGCTTGACGTAGCTTCCCCTCTTCTGCCACCCCTGCCGGAGCCGTGACCCCACGCCCAGCGCTTGCGACTTCCGGACGATCGATACGACCGAGCCTCTCGTTCTTAAAAGCTCTCTCTCTTTATTTCTTCTGGTTTCGAGATTTTGCAAGTTCCCCGAGCTCTAGAGCTATTAGTTTATATTGTTTCGAGTTTTCATAAACTGTAAAATAACTGTAATGTAACTGTAGATAATCATGAACTGGTTTGTAGATTAAATTTAGTTTTAATTTCAGAATATGTAGTATGGCCAAATCTTAACACAGGATTCTTATTTTTGTATCCAGCTAGGAGACTACCAAATCTACCGGTTGTGATGTTCTTAAGACTCTGCAATACGAAAAAAGTCTGTAGCATTAAATAATTTTGCAGCTAGGAGAGGGAGTGACAAGTCACAAAGGCGGTGCGAGAAATGGCGGGTAGCAAATAAATAGATGACATGCGTCTTGGATGCATTGATTCGTAGACGATTAGAGTCGGTCCAGGATGCTAACTCATTCAAGTCAGTGTTAACTTTCTCGATGATGTAAGGCATTTCATCGGGAGGCCACGAAAGGAATATAGTCAAAAAAGGGAGCAACGACAATACTTTCTTGCGGGACTCCAGCGGCACGGGCTATCGGGTCCGAGCGCTCTCCGGAAGAAGACATTACTTCTTGCAGACGCCCAGTTAATTACGAGCAAACCCAGCTA
This sequence comes from Eurytoma adleriae, assembly GCA_900480045.1. Lineage (NCBI taxonomy): Eukaryota > Metazoa > Arthropoda > Insecta > Hymenoptera > Eurytomidae > Eurytoma > Eurytoma adleriae. The sequence goes on along the minus strand of UXGC01001954.1, from coordinate 7,779 downwards.
CATGATGAATCCGAAAGGCCGAACGAGCTAAGCTTTTCAACGAAAAGATTAATGTTTAGCGAATCGAAAGCCCTCGAGAAGTCAATCGTCACGAGTACATGATTACATTGTCATGTCGTACATTACATGTTTTTTGTCGACGGCTTTTCTGATCTCGTCTGATATATTGATATTCGTCAAGGAGATGGCGTTCGTTAATACACTCTTGAAGTTGTTTAAAGGCAACGTACTCGAGGAGTTTAGCGGTCGCACAAAGGCTGCTGATTAGTCCAAATTGACTTGCATGTTCGGTTCAGCGTATTTGGGGAGGGGACGGATAGTAGCGAGCTTCCAGGTGGAAGGAAAGACGCCACTTTATAAGGAGCAGCAGGAGAGGGGGGAGGAGAGAGCAGCATGGGACATATGTTATTACGGTTATGTCAGATTTTTGCACCCCTCTGTGGCAAACGTGGGGTATTATGGGGTCAGTCTATGATATGCTATTTCAAGTACATACACTTGTCTTGTCTTGTTGCGGTTAGTGGCACCGAGGGGGAAACACTGTCTCCTATTCATACGGCCATCAACTATCGTGGTTATAGTACATACACTAGTGTACTCCATCAACCATTGTAATATTCATAATAAATATAATATTCTCTAACAATTGTTAGTAACTATAACAGCATTCAGATTGTTTAGCCCAACATCCAACCAAAGAATATCAACATTTGTTAAAAATTTCCAAATTTCCAAGGTTGAAAGTAGCTGCAATTTCTACGGCGATGGTAGCTTTCATTGTACTCCCATTTTGAATCTCTTCAAAGTACTAGAACGGGTCGATCAAAGTGGATGGTAGTAAAAAGGGCAATTCTTCATCATTCAACAATATTCATCTTAGTCAGCTGAAGAAAGTATCAATATTAGCGTCCAGGCGTTACCTTAAGGCGCTCGCATCTCACATTGTTTTAAAGTTGCCCAAAGTAATCTGTGCTTTGAATAGGTTCAAAAATGTTGATGAGAATTAATGAGGGAACTTGTTGGAAAAACAACATGATGCATACCGTCATGTCCATCCTGAAGCAGGAAAAGGAAAGGGATTTTGTGCAGTGTACAGTGCTCTTATACATATAAATGTCGTTACTGTTCTTTTATATTTTGTTACAATAACCACTTCTACATCTACAATAAGTAAATTGTGCATAACTTAAATAAAGCTCCCCTTATAACCAACGCTTTGGCGGAGCCGCACTTCAGGCGATCAGGGAAGTTGAGCAAAGTCGGGTACTGTTACTACTTGGATGGGTGACCGCTCCGGCGATGCCGCTTTGTTGATCGTTTAGGTGTTGTTTCATATCCCGTAAAGTGAGCGACAGGTGTGAGACAAATTCGGTGCATAGGCCTACGAAATGTGACTTGGACATCTAACTTGAGCAGTGTCAATACACCGATCCATCCGGAACGGGTTTTCCTAATCGGCATTTATCCCGCAAGGGTTTGGCCGCAGGTTTTCCCCGTTCCACGGGCATAACTCTGGGGAAGCGGGGTTAGTGACGTGTCCTCCCGTTCTCTCCTGGATCAGAGCTGTGTCCTCCCCTCACATAGCAAATAGATGCGGGGGAGTTGGCGGGGAGCGCTAGGCCACACGACGCTGCGCAAAATCTTCAGGGAAAATAAATAAAGCTCCCCTTAAGATACGTGTGCAATTTCATTTATTCCCAACAGAACTGATAACCCAATAACCCAATTATCCAATAATCCAAAAATTCAATAAAACAGTAACTCAATAAGTCAAGATCTTTATAACTCAACAACTTAATCCAATAATCCATCAACCGAACAACCCAACGACCTAATATCTCAACATTGATAACGCACTTATATACTTGAAATTTTCCGTTTACTTATCATAAAAAATACTGCGGAACAAGTTGAGAAAGTTTTTTTCAAACTCTGTTGATGATTTGAGCATTGAAGGTTATGTAGGTAATATTTAAATATTATATATGAAATATTTAAAAACTCCTTTTTTCTAATAATAAAAAAATTAAGCTCAGCTGATTTCTTTAATACAAATGAGTTAAATATTGATATCAGTAAAGCTACCAACAGTATGTAGGTGTACGTAGATGTTTGTTCGCCGCCATTTTCGTGCTTGCATTCTGGCGCTGGAGAGCTATGGCTCGTCAGGGCCGTCATGGAAACTTCGTGGTATTAGGAAAGCAAGCACCGCGCAGCGGATGAATTTATGGACCACACCCCTTCCCACCCCCTTCCGCACCCCTTTGGCAGATATTCCAACCGCACCACGTGAAATCGAGCGTCGATATTGTTTCTTATATTCATGTCGTTAACTTTGCACTGAGACGCCCGAGTCACAATTGCCAATCGTCGAAGGCCAATTCGTGAGATGGATCGACGAGGTTGCAGCCTCCGACGCCTGTCAAAGACTCGTCAATGACGTCACCCCGAGACAAGCCTACCAGGATTACAGCCTCGGGGTAGATTTACGAGTTGAGAGCAACAGGTTGCCGATGGAGGGGTGCGCTCTGCGCCGACGCGGGTATTCATGTGTGGGTGTATCGATGTTCCCGCGAAAAATATTTCTGAATTATTATTCTCATAGAATTATTATTCTAATGAATTACTTTGTGCAATAACAAATTTGATCTTGTTATGAATGATGAAAAACAAGTTTTAAAGTTAGTTTAGTTTAGTTAAGTTAGTTTAGTTAGTTTAGTTTAGTTAAGTCAATTTAGTATTTTTATAAAACAAGTTTTTAATATCAAGAATAAAAGGTAACTACTAATAAATTAGTAATTTTAAAATTGTTAAATGCAATGCCTCTTGTTATTTAAAGTGAATCTCAATAATTATTGGTTTTCAAACACTAAAAAAGTTATCCGCACTATTAAAGTTATTATATAAGTTATATTGGATCTGGACATGCTCCGCGATTCTAAGAAACATAACTTGGTTCGGAGGGTTAGCTTTTTATATAACAATTTCACTGAATGATAGCTCAATTTTTAAATAAATTAATACACTTTAGAAAAATTAAAAAAATTAAGAATACGATATTTAAATTTTTTTAAAACAAAGAAAAATAGTTAAGTAGGAAAACGCGAACTACACGTGGTCGAAGCGTGGGAACGACAAGCAGCAACGAGGGGGTGGCACAAACTATTCCTGCCGGACCTGTTGCTCGAAGATCGTAAATTCGAGCGCAGGATGTTGTCCTGGTGAAAATCTTGCCTTTGACGTCTTTATGACATGCCACTGACATTTAATCGATACTCGCCGACTGGTCATGCGCGTTGCACCGCTTCCTTCGCTCGCTGTTCGAACTACTTTGACTAGTATTTTCACTTTCAGTAATTTTCTGGCAACACTAATTTAATAGAAAAGTAGAAGTATTAGGATCTACAATTTTTATATTAATTTTTCCTAGTTTATATCTACTTACTGCTTCCAAGAGAGTAAATTAAAATGTACCTAAGTAAAGAAAAGACATAAATATTTCTACCATTATTCAATGAGTACATAAAAGAAATTAACAAGTAATTTATTATTTTTTAATTAGCAGCATTAATTGAACATTTAAAGACCCCAAATTATGAAAAAATAGTAGTAAGCTTGACGTAACGCGGAGCTAAGTACGGCGTCATCGTAACAAGTGCGATCGAGACTTACAGTCGGTATAGTAAAGTAAGAAAATTGTTCGGATGAGACTCACCAGACGATCGACGGGCAAGACAAGTCGACGACAGTCGTAGACAAGCCCTCGATACGTCTGAGCTCATCGCCGCGACGACGTGTCACCGTAGCAGGAAATCATATTCGGCGCGCTGCTCGATTCTGTCGATGGCCGCGCAATATATCGGGCGCGGCGCGCGGTTTATGTATATTTTTCCACGGCGCAACCCCGGGCGCAATAAAAGCCCGTCGCGCGAAATCGAAGCGCGCGATACGTTCGACGTCTGAAAAATATCCGGCTAGCATATGACCGATTGGGTTCGAAAGAAATGGACACCCCGCCGTCAAAATGCGAGGAAGACGCGCGCGTCATCGAGGCCCGGCCACGGCGCCGCGGAGCTAAGGAGGCGACGGAGGAACGGGCCCGACACCGCGGAGGCATCTCCGAAGACGGGCCATCGATTTTCTGTCACCTCTTTGCGTTTACGACATCTCACGGATGCCCCAAACTATCAGGGACGTATCAACGCCCGCGAATCCGCCCCCTCCCTCTCCCGCCGCACTTGTCATGGCCGGATCGAGCGGGCGCTGCTGTTTACTGGGTAGTCGATTGAAAAAGGGCGAGTCGATGTTGGGGCAGCGGCGGAGGCCGATCCCCCCTCGGTTCTGCTTGCCTGATAATCGAGCCAAACACTTTTCCAGATCACAATGGGATTTTTCTAAAATTTCGAATGAGCGCGCTCCCGCGGTTCTGCGGCGGCGCGGCAACTTGCCCTGCGACTATGCGATCCTGGTAAGTGAGGAGACTGGGGGAGTCCCTAGGGATAAGTTTGTCTTCTCGCGCGGATGCAAATACTTATGGATTTCGATGAATCTGCCGTGTCTCGCTGCGAGCTTCAGGCTCCGACTTACATTCGAGGAAGACGCGCCTATTTTACACTAATATAGGACTGATTGACGCTGTACAAAACATGGACCCCGAGTGGTTGCACAGACCCCCTGAGCTAGCCAACCGGGCCAAACAATCGATAGCCTGGGAGTTATCGGCTGCATTCTAGTTTCCTAAACATCAAATAGTTGACCAAAATTACTGTCATTCGTCGAAAACTATAGTTGCTAGCTCGATTCTGCCTACCCTCAGCCTTCCCTCTTGCTCTCCATCTGAAACGCGTAAGCATTATTTATTTTATGGAACAATAAAAGAAAAAAGTTCTATGGCGTCTTGACGTGACGATAGCCGCAAACGTTTTAAGACCTAAGACAGCGACTGCTCCTTATTCCGGGGCGATCGGTGAAGAAATTGCAGGGTATTGCGTTTCAATCGGTTGTCGATGGCTCATCAATCGAGAATCCAGGCGCACGACCAGTTTTTTATCAGGCGAGCAGATGGAGCAGCAGGCTCGGGTATAGACGCCGAGTGCGCCGCCCGGCCTACGGCGGCGGCGCGAACAAGTGGTAGCTGTGCGCGAACTACGCCAAAACCACGTGACGCCGCGTCCTTGCGGGATCAGGCTGACAGTCCTGCGAGCAACTGCTTCATCCCCACTGTATGCACTCCCCCGAAAGTAAGGGTTGCAGAGCAACCTGCTCTTTTCCCCTACAGCATTTTTCCGCACTTCTTTAAATTTTTCTCAGTGGTTTATTTGGATATGGGATATGTTTGTCGATTTTAATGAGTGCAATACATAGTTATTATTTTTAAAACTCGTTTCATCAGATTTGTAGTGTGATGTCCATAACTTGCTGCGATGAAGTCGAAGGATGACATATTGTCTCGTGTGATGTTGGGGATATTATTCCATCCAAACCCCGTATGATTATCCATATTGTTCATATCACTCATTTTGGTATTTGATTGGATATTGGATATGTTTGTCGATTTTAATGAGTGCAATGCATAATTATTATTTTTAAAACTCGTTTCATCAGTTTTGTAGTGTGATGTTCATAATTTTCTGCGATGTAGTCGAAGAATGACATATTGTCTCGTCTGATGTTGGATGTTTGTGATGAAATTATACAAATTTCGCAGTAATGTACATAAAATACCTTTTTAACATCAAAACGTGACTTATAAATTGTTAATTAACAAAAGTCGTATCAAAATAATTTGGAAACCCATGAAATGTACTTCTTACATAACAATTCACGATAATGAAAACTTATATTTCTCATAATTTTCATAATAAATGAATTTGAATAAAAACCAAAAACATAAATTATCGATGTCCTTGCTTCTTACGCATCATTCTCTTCAGAAGCACTTACCTATCAAAAAAAGGTGCCTCGAACCGGACAATGAAAAGAAACTTCGATGACGACGGCGTCTCATACGCGCCTGATGTCATAGAGTCGCGTATCCAGTGTCCACCCGTCCGTCGATATTAAACTCAATGGACATCGCTGGCCGCGCGGCGAAGCGATAAAAAAAGCTCGCGCGCCACCAAGCGCGCCCCTCCTCTCGCAACGCTCCCAAAGCTGCCCGACCTTGCGCGCCCGTTCGATACAGTTTCGAAGCGCTCCGGTACATGACCAATTCGCATCGATAGCTCATACGCCGCCCCGCGGTCCGCGTACACACACGCGCGGGGGGTTGCTCGCGTACGTACGCGGGGGGCGCGCGCGCGAAAAAAAAGGCCGCGAAGCGCGCCCGGGGGCGACCGACGGTGCCAGCTCCTGGCCGTCGCTGGCAGCCTGGCAGCTTGAGATGCGCCTCGTCTTGCGAGTGCCGTCTGCGAGTGAAGCGGAGGCTCCTTGGCCGCGCGGCACCGCGCGCCAAGACGCCAGACGTCGGCTCCTTGCGCGCGCGCGAATAAAAAATGCGTTGCCCCCTTGGCAAGCCTCTTGGCATAGCGGGGCGACATGAATGCGTGCTGGTGGTGCGCGGAACGCGCACCTCCTCCCCCTCCCCCCTCCTCTTGGCGTCAGGACGATGACGGCGTCGCGAGGATGGGGGAAAAAAAGCGCGGCTCGCGAGCGGATAATGGGGCCGCGCGTACCCCGCGTTCGGGATTATCGAGGGCGGGACCTGCGCGCCAGCACTGGAAAAACGATGCATTGAAAGAGAGCGAGAGTGTGTGAGAGAGTGAGCAACAGAGAGCGAGAGAGAGCGAGAAAGAGAAGGGTGAGAGCGAGAGATAGGCAGAGAGAGAGAGAGAGAGAGAGACCATGAGTGGCAGAATGCGAGAGGGAGAGAGAGCTGGTAGGATTTGAACTAGTCGATAAAGGATTGAACATAAACGGGAGGAGCGATGGCTGCGCTTGCGCCTGAATTCGGCGCTTATTTAACACTCACAATAATTTTACATCTCTTTAAAAGAAAATTAAGTGTAAAATGACTGGACTTAAAGGGTTGAATGTGTAATTTAGATATAAAACTTTAGAATCATTTACAATTATTACTTAAATTTTGCAGAAGATATGTTATTATAGATACTAAAAATATAAAAATGTTCGTGAATAATCATTTTTACAATGTATTCTTAATCTTCTGTAAATATATGTAAATTTGTATTTATTTATAAGTATTACTTATGAAATTTAATAATAAAATTTTAATTTTAATTGCGCTCGACATAATAAAGAACATGTTGCCGTTATGCATTGCAGATTAATTTGGCTACTATAGTAACTACATGAAATCAATTTTTTATTTCAGGTGTAAGTTACGAAGATGCTCTGAGGGATGGAGTCATTTTATGCATGTTGATGAACAAACTCCAGCCGGGTCTCGTACCTAAAATTAATACATCTGGTGGTGACTACAAGATGATGGACAATCTTAATCAGTAAGATATTTTGGAATTTTCAAATTAAATATTCACTTTTAATCAAAACCATTAAATATTAAGTTATGTCGTCATTTTTGTCAGCAAAAGATTCTTTCATCAATTTCCTTAAAACCGATTTGATTAGGAATAGGTGTTCGCGCACGAACTCGAATTGTTACCACGATCAAGAATATTTGTGTTCGTATTGTAATGTCTAATTTACTCAAAGAGATACTGTAGGCGAAATCCGGGAAAATCCTATCGTCCAGATGTTTTATGGCATCCGGACTGAGCGTTTAAGCTTTTTATGCGTTTATGACACGACCTAAGATGC
>UXGC01001953.1:0-15260 GCA_900480045.1 Eurytoma adleriae | reverse complement strand
TTTCGCCTCGTTACGCATCGTACTACGGGCCTAGTATTTTGCCATGTCAGGACCTTAAGAACGCCTAACATTTGGACCAGGCCCTTATGATCGAAAAGTTCGTAAGGTTTATTTTGGTTTTTATTGTAGTGACATTTATTGAAAGACTGCTTGAAATTTCTATCAAGAAATAAAATAAAAATGTTATCCATTATAAGATGAAAAGTTGAAATGGCGTCCTTAAAGAATATCATAAAGGTCTAAAGCTACGGCGAAAGTTTGACCTAAACATGCATTTATTTGATAGGGAAAACATTTTATCTGAATGCAGCAAGCGCACTTCGAATATTAAAAACTTCGACTTTAAAGATATTAAGCAACGTTCGAGCTAAAAGCTTCAGCATTTGAAAATCGAAAAAGATTTCTTATGATTCACCGTTAGATTTTTTGTACCATCGTCAATTCTTCAATGGCGTTGTAAAAAATCATCCCTCCGATGTGAGAAAGCTCAACTATCCGAGGCACGTCGAAAGGCGAACGGCGGGGTTAGCTGGGGATAATCCTCGAACACGACTTTTTCCTCACCATCCTGGGAGCACATTGGTATGAATACGATTAGAGTCCCTTTCTCGTCTGGCGCCGCCATATTTATATTCATGCATGCGCCCGCTTACCTTTTTCCTCGTCTTACGTGGTGCGCGCACTCAAGATGCCATTTCCATGTGGGCCCTCTAGGCGGCGGCCGACTTAAACGAGTTTGTACGTGTCGCGCGTACCCCCAGGAAAGGGAAACCACTCGATCGATTCCCGACGCGCAAAGCTGACCTCCTTTTTCCCCAGGGTTATGCACATCGCTAAGGTGACTTTTTTTCATCCTCCCATTGGTACCTACTGCCAGCGTGTGTGCAGCCACCAGGGCTTAGATAAACGATTTCGTTGAATAAAATATTTTGAAGCGCGCTTTGAAACTCTTTAACCTTTTACAACTTTTTGAATATTAAAAGCGATCTAAAAACGAGAATGAGGTGTTTGATAAAAGCGAATGTTTGACTTCGCGAAAAACCTGAAACAGAAAGATCAACAAGGGTAGGGGATGCAAAATTATTCTCAGCGAAGAGTAATTTCGAATTTGCCACCGTATGCTCAGACGCACCGGTTATCAAACTTTGGTCCCAGAAGAGACCATGAACTCGTTGACATGCAGATCGATTTTTTAAAATTTCGAACGGAAAGGAGCTGATTCAGCGATGCAAGAAACAAAACCAATAATGGGGTTTCAAGTTTAAACAATTTCTACTAGAAGTTTACATTGACTGAGTAACACAATATAAAACAGAATTGGTCGAACATTAATTCAGCAGATCAAATAGTCAGTCAGTTAAACTCCTTAAAATTTAAGGATAAAGAGAAAGTACAATTTCTATTTGCCATTGTAAATTTCTACTTTCAAAGAATATACTTGCAGAATATTCAATTCTATTGAAGTATTTTGCATGTCAAAGAAATCCTTTGAATTTTTATTTTAACAGTTGGTGATTAAAACCTTTATTTGGTTACACTGAAGTATCAACTTGAAGTGTAACACATCTACATAAAGGCTTGCTACCAACACGATAAAAAAAGAACAATTTTGCCTTAATTGCAAAATAATTATTGTCTTGAGTAGAATTATGGAGTGATACTAAAGTAAACGTTTTACAGAGAAGATACTCTTTTTTATTAGAACTCTATCCGTCGTGACCGGGAAATAAAAAATAAAAAACATCTTAATCTTTTTCTAAAAAGCATTAACGTTACCGTAGAAAACAACCACTGCTAGGTCTCAGCGACATTCCGTAAATGCATATACTTCTATGTGTCACGTTTTTCCATTTAAATAGTCACCAAATACAAAGATCGAGGAAAAGTTACTGACCCGAACGATCCTTTATGATCTGTTGATGACACAAGTGATCTCAACATATTATTACGATTAAATAGAAGGACAAGATTAGACAAATGATGTAGGCATTCATTCAACCTTCTACAAACAATAGACATGGTTATACCCAACATCCGGAAATACGTAAATCACCGTCAGTCACTTTTACATAATAATGGGCAACATTCCCCAGCATCTTTTCGACCGGCAATAATGCCCATACCGAAAACGCCCAATTTCCCAAGCTCGCGTCAGCAAAACAACGGGGGCCGCGATAACGCCGGATAATCCATGGCGCGTTCGTGCACCGAAATAATTAATCGGAGGCAAAACAAAGATCAGGCATTCCTCGGGGCGGATGTAATCCGGGTGGTTGGACGCGCAGGCTCTCGCGAGCCTAAGCGAAGCGCCGGACCGCGGGGGAACAATGGACGCCGTTCCGCTGCACTTCATTGTTTTGGCGCCGAGCGCCAGGTATTGTAATGATCCGCCGCCGAGGACGAGGACGTCAAAGTCAAAGCCGGCGTTGATTCCGGCCGCGGGATTGACACAATGGGACCCGTGTATCGGAACGAATGGCCCTTTCTGCGCGTAGCCTCGGGTCGCCTGCGTTTTATCGAAGACGGAGGAACAGGGTGGAGGTAACAATGACGTCTTTGTGCGCGGGCACGAAGCACGGGGGAAGGGCCAAGCGAGGGCTTCATTCGCTTTTGTGACGGTGGCGCGTGCTGCTCGAGAAGCCCCAATTGTACCCTGGTGTTCGGGGATGAAAAACTTCGCTAACTGAAGACGGCTTCTTATGTTGATATTTGATCGTACTTGTTTAAGCTTATATAATTTAACATGTTCTAATTTAACTCATGCAATTCGTTGATTTCAAAAGTGGACGAAGTTAAGTTTGTTATTGGTGAAGTTGTAACGAAACTTTCTACAAAAGTTAGAAGAAGTTCGTTGCAGAAAATTAACCAAGAATTGACTGAAAAGAATTATCGTACACTGATGATAATATCGTATCGACTATATTGCCGTGAATATTGCAATGGTACAACTATGTAAAATCGTTTCGATATTCACATCGATACAGTTGATAGGACATTACCATCCAAATGAACCTTGGGTCAAAACCAATATCATAAATTGATTCTCCAGTCACAATCAATCCAAGATCGATTTTTGTAAAATTGTTTATATCATGCACTTGATCATCCACGGACTTTTTAAACTTTCATACGTGAAAGGATCTAATAGCAACTTTTACTAACTTCCAAGAGCACGTAGTTAATGACGTTATGTTGAATTGAAAAAAAAATTCGTTACCAAATAGAAGATTTCAAAAAGAAACTCATAGTTGATATTACCCTATCTTAATACACATAAGTAGAAACAGTCGGGTACGGCAAAACAGTACCTGAAACAAAAAGCATAACAGTACATGAAATTAAACTTAACTTAAGTAAATAAAAAGTATTTAATACTAACTAAAATGATCAAAACAGTATATTACGATCAAATAATCAATTTTCTAAAATAAAAAGAAAGCAAAAAGAAGAGACAGTATTATTGCACCCATCTAGCAAAGAAAATCCGAAAAATCCGGTGCATCTGAAAAAGCGCCTAAAAAAAACTGAAACATGGGACGATCGAATAAATATCCGTAAAATGGGCAGAGCGTCCCGTCGCTGCAAGGTTCGCCTGCTATAAACGTCGACGGTGGATCCATGCGCTTCTAAACGGGGGCGAGCGCGCGGCACGGCACGCGTCGATCGGGCGATAAATTCACGTATAACGCCCATAAAGCTCGCGGAAGGGAGCAGCGCCGGTGGTAGGCGCGACCGCGCGCTCGGACTTTATAGTTCCGCGCTTTTCCTTCTGTCCTGGGAATCTAACCCCCTCACCCCACCCCCCTCTGGTCGGTGGCGCGATTGTAAATCAGCGCAGGCGCACTGATTCATCGCGTCGCGGTACCACCGCCTGACTACCAGCTCTCCTATCTCCATCTCTTTCATAAATGAATCTTAATCTCTGTCTGTCGGACTGTCTGCCCGTGAATCTCCCGCCTATCTGGATTTCTCCGCACGGCTGACTTTAATCCCGCTGAGTCCGGTGTTTTCGCTTTTTGGGGGGGAGTAGCAGGGGTTTGACTCTCTCTCCCCTCTTTTTTACCTAGCTGTAGGTGATTAGTTTTTCTTTGTCAGTGACTTTTTATCTAACTTACTAGATTTCAAATACTACTAGAAATTGGCAGTTGAGAGTCTAATTCAGTTTTCGTTTTTAAACAGTAAAAAAAAGTTTTGAGAACACCTAATAGAAATTTGTTCTGAGTCATTGAGAGTTGAAATAAATTGCAAGTATACGTGCGTGCGTGCACGTGGGTGTGTGTGTGGGTGTGCGTGCGCGTGTGTGTATGTGTGTGGGTGTGTGGTAAGGCATCCATGTTTCCGCTAACGTACGGTCGAATTTCGTGATTCAGTGCTCACAATTTATGTTCTTTTAAATGTAAAGTAGGTCAAAGATAATTATTACGATTCATAAGTTTTTGAAATTGTATATAAAAATTAAGTGTATTTTTAATGAAAAATTGTTAGCCGTGTGTATCATATTCATTAGATCATTTTAATTATTCTATAAAATTTAAAAACCAGTGCAACGATCAGCAATATAAACTAAAAGATATAGGAATGGAACATACTGCAAACGCACAGTGATGAACGCACAGCAGGGCGAGAGCCTAATGACGGTCGGTCGTGGGCCGTTCGCGCCGAATTCGGCGCCGTCATTATCGTCACTTCGGCAGCGTCAGCGCGGAAACGCCGTGGCGTTATCGCGCTTGGACTTGCCCGCTGTTTACATAAACAATGAGGCCAGGCGGCCGAAATTATATTTGCCGCTCGTTCGCACAGCCTGACGCGGCGCGCGATATCATTGTTTCGCCGGGGCTAACGAGTACCGAAAGAGAGATCGACGCTTCGATTCGATTTGCCGTCGCAGCTGTTTCCCGAAATAGTCACACGCTAAGCCTGAATGGATTTAATTAAATATTTTTTGAGCATTGGTTGATTTCTATAATTGCATTATCTATTAATATTGTTAATTTTAATACTATCAATGTTAGTGAATAGTTAGATTTAGATTTCTTTAATTCAATGTAATTGGTATTTTTTATTAAAATATGATGTGGGAAGGGTATGGGACTGGGGCACAGACGCACAACCAGGTAAGCTCTTCCAAATGAAGCAGCCCCAGTGCACGCTCACCACGCGGTGCACGCTTGCACGACCTTCCGAGTGGACATCCACCCTGGCCATAAACTGCCGAAGACCAAGCGGGGAAAACCAGCTGAGACTCGGGGGAAACCCGAGAGCCAAGACGTGTAGATACCATAAAACCCTGACAGTACCATGCAGGTACTGTTGGTCCTCACCGAAGCTGCCACCTAGAATGAGCCACGAAGGAGGGGGAAGCTTCCCGAAGAAGCAGCGAGGAGACGCCGGAGGAAGGCACTCTTGAGCCGACCGTAGTCCTGAGAACATCGATTGTAGCGATTCCTCAGAATAAACGAGTGCTCAGTTCAGAATTATGATTAGAATCATTTTAGAATATTTTAGAAGATCGCAACAGAAGAGATTTAGACAAGGCTTTACAACTGGTGAAGTTTAAAACCGTTCAAACTGTTTGTACTCCCGAAGGGAAATAACCTGTCTGGGTGATCACCTGATTCACAGATATTTGTGTACATTAGAGAGTCTAGGTGACGTTTGCATGACCACACCCTTCGTGCTCATGATATATAAAAATTTAAATGGCGTTTTATCTTCAACCGGTGGAGTGAACTCATCAGTAAGGTTGATTGTTCAGGACGAAACGCCATTTCATAATTTTTGTTAGCCGTTCCTTGTGAATCTCATCATCCCGTGGACTCTAGGAAAAAGCGGCTTTTAAATGAGTGTTCGAAAAGATAGAAGCAGTTATTAACTAAGTTTTGCGCATTAGGGCGAAAAGCTGCTGCGCTCTGGATGGTGGGGTTCTCTCTTCCACCGCCAGATGGATCGCTGAATTTCATGCCTAAACATAGTTTCGGCGTTCCAACAACACACAAAGCCTCCAGCCCATCTGGGTGGCTAGGCGTCTGAGGTAAAACCGGTAGAGCCTTACTGAGGAGTCCACTTCACCGGTTGAGGACGAAACGCTATTTCATAATTTTTGTTAGCCATTCCTTGTGAATCCCACCATCTTGTGAACTCTAAGAAAAAGCAGCTATTAAGTAAGTAAGTAAATGTGTTCCGTAAGACCGATAAGCCCTTTACTTATCTTCACTAATTCGGAACGATAGAAGCACTTATTATCTAAATTCCAATAATAAAAACTTTACTAAGACTTCGAAAAATATCTGGAGGATTTTAAAGAGTTCTTAAAATCAGCGATTTCTTTAGGAAGTCTTTTGAAAGTCTTATAAATCTGTAGTGTTTGGAATATTTATGGAAATTTATAGAAATATTTTTAGAAACATTTAGATATCTCAAGAAAAATGAAAATCATTTCTTGAGTGATCCTTCTTCTCAAATTGAAAATGAAGTGGAAAAAGAAGTAGACAATTCGTACTTTGTTAATCGATTAACTATAGTAAAGTAAAAACAATCTTGATTAAAATCTAGCCAGGTGTTTAAAAACAGATTGAGCTAAGCTGTGAGTATTTTCTATAAAAACAATTTCTCGCCGTCGGGGAAGAGTCGCTTTATCCAATAAAAGAATCCTCCAGTCGGTCTAAACAGGTCGACCCGGCGAGCGCGCCCGAGCCCCGTCAAAAATAATCGAGCCCCGCGCTAGTCCAGTCTCCCCCACCGTCAGACCACCTGTTGCATGCCGAGCGCGTTTGACGAGCCGTGGACGCGAGCCATTGTGCGTTCGCGGAAGCCGCCGAATTTCCGGAGGTCGCACGAGCGACTCTTTCATCTCTTTTATCCTGGAACGCTCCTTCGACGTGGATAATCGAGCGACGCGCCTGGAATTTCCTTGAAGACGTTGTCTTTTACTGTTTTGAAGTTTGCTTCTTTACTGCACTATTTTTTATTGTTTGTTTTTAGCTATTTGGGTTGATTTTGACTTATTCCTTATTCCTTATTGAAAATATATACTTGCTTTTGCGTGTATTAGTAATTACAGTATTCAGTAAGGCGGATAAGAATCCATACTTTTATTATTCAGTTAAGACTTGAACGATCCCAATGAGCCAAGTCTGCCTTAAAATTTCAGACTCCTTAAAATCACCATGCAGTATTCATTTGGTCTAGCTCTACTTTAGTATATTAAAAATATCACTGAATATTACCTTATCCACTTTTAAAAATCTTTCACTCACAGTAGAAAGAATAAATTATTCGTAAAATTAAATTTTCATCCACTAAGTAGTGCAGAACTGCCAAATTACTGTTGCTATTTTTTTATTGTACTGGACTTAATAAAGTCCTTTATATTGAATTATTTTAATAAAGATCGCTGAACTATTAATTCCAATGAAAAGCAATATAAATGAATAAACGTATGATTTCAATTTTGTAATATTAATTTATTAATATTAAATTTTAGTAAATTTAATTCAAACATTTTTTAAATGTGGCTTTATAAAGTATCCAATTTAAATCAAATTGAAGCAAAGAAAAATTAAGATTAAGTAAATAACATTATTTTGATAAGGTACAATTACTGCACGGTTTTATTTATTATGCAATAAAACCGAGCGAAAAAGTTTCGTATAATACATTTACTATCTGGGAAATGACAATTTAAGAGAGAATTTCCGCAAAGTGGATTCTTCTTATCGTGATATACCTTTCCATTTTTAGCGAGCTGCTAAAAAATTCTATGCATGTCTAAGTATCTTTCCCAATGTCTTTGGCTATAAAGGAGAAATGCAGTTTGAACGAAATACTTTTCCCGTATTCCGGAAAATTAGTTCTTACCTCCCATTAAACTCTGTCGCGTATTTGCAAGGTTTCGTGCAATTTTTCTTTTTTATTTTACAACTTCGGGCGATGCTAATTTCCGCTTTGAAGTTTAATAGAGAAACTTTGTATAAGATATTTTTTTTTTTTTTTTTTAATTGTCCATTTGTTTGACACTAAATGTTTAATAATTATTATACATTCACTTGCAGGTAGGTTCATACTTTCATCTTCAATTATTAATTATTGACACACTTTATTAATTTGCATGAATTAAAATCGTACAAATAATCCAGCATATTATCAGAACGATAATTAATTATTTGAAAAAAATGACAGAAACAACTTCAAACAGAATAATTCTGGGAAATATATTTGATATAAATATCTTGAATAATTACGTTTTCGGTTGCACAATTTTATTTTATTTTTATTTTTTTCCGTCACTTGAGATTATAATTACATCTTTTCCTTTCCCTAAATCACGAAGAAACTTAAAAATCAACGTAGTCAGGGAAAAATAAATTAAGCAATTTTTATATTTATCAAACATATCCAAGGATAAAAATTCTAATCTGAAGCTAAATAAAAAAAATGAGTGACGCAAGAAGTGCAAGCGTATGCAAAACGAGCGGAATCTCGAGTAGACCGGTCCCGAAAACGTGGGAGTCTCGGTCGGGCGCTCGTCCATCATCCCATTTACCCGGGCTTTAGAGGCCCGGGGTGGGTGGGGGACACTTTGTCGCCTCGTCCCGCCGCGTAATCTTTACGCCGGATCGGAGAAAATCGACTTTAGCAGCCCGCGTGATTGATGAAACGCGGATTTTTCTCCAGGAGTTAATCGAACCAGGGCGAAAAATCGAACCGCCGTCTTCCATCCTGTAGACGTTGGATAACGCCTCCCGTCCTCTCCAAGTCATTCAAGTTTTTACTTTTCCAGGGAAAATTGTCATTTTCGGACCGCCTCGCTACTCGCATTCGCGGGCTTACCGGGGGATTACTTGGAATCGCTCGTAAATACGCTGTTTTAATAGACCGCATAAAGATCCTTTTTATTTCAATTATCGAAAATGGAAATCGGTGTTAACGGGTACCTCGCGTAATCCACCGTAATTTAAATCTGGAAATTAAATTTTCGTTAAAAACGATTTTGGCTTACTTTTAATGTGATCACATTTGCATAAACGTCAGGCTGTAAAGTTTAAATTTGCCCTGTTATCATTATCTGATTTAATTTTGAAACAAAATTTAAAAATTGGAACTTCCACCAATAAACGAGCAAACATAAAAGGTGTGCCATATTCAACTCGCTTAAAATCGAGCATTAAATTACAAAAAAAAAAGAAATGTTATGTTGTTTCTGTTGGGCTGTCACTTTTTATCAAAATAATCTTGAGAAATGATTTTTATATTGACTTGAGGGCTATTAAGGCAAGCGTCTCGTGATGAAATTCGGGTGGCGATAATGAAGTTAGCCCCGAAAACGGGACTCGAGCCGCGGAAATGCCGTCATCATCGCCGCCGGGATTCAATCGGCCGGCGCAATTAATTAATCCCGACCGATCAAACGCAATCACCATTATGCGGAGGGGCTGCCTTGCAGCCTCCGGCGCCCAAACTGCGGAGTTCAGTTCCACGAAAACTCGAGCTTTTTTCCTTGCTTTTAACTTGGAGTGGTTTTATCGCACTTTTTCCCCTAGACGTAAAAGTGCGGATTATCCGCAAGTGACCTAAAAGAAATTGAAATTAGGTTACATTTAAAAATACCTTAATAAGAACTTTCCAAGTCAAATAATTAAAGTAGCATTACGTACTCCATTTCTACTTTTTATTTTGTCAAATTATTTAATTTAAAAATAAATCATAACTTTTTGGTACGATGGTATGATCAATTTAACGACATATATTTTAAATCCATCTATTCACCACTTTTGATAAAAGCATAAAAAAAACTCGTTCACAATCCAGTAAAATGTTTCTCCCAAAATGACGAGATCTTCATCGAGGCAGTCTCTCGTTCAAATCAAACACGGAAATAAATTTCCCGAAAAAATTCACACTTCACTTGCGGCGTTCCCGGCGCGGCTTTTGAATTGCGCTCCATCGCGATATCGAAAAGTGTCCTGGCTCTTTTTTTTTCGGTCACCGGAAAATTTCAAAATGAACCATTAGTAGTGAAAGCTCGCCGCGGCCACCTCCTCGGGCGCGGTATATACCTTTACCGGGACGACTAAAACGAGCAAAAGCTTTTAACGGAATACAAGCGTTTGTGCGTCCGACTCGTGAGCTACGCTTTTTAGCCCGTGAGCTTGCGAGCGTTTTCGCGCTTTGATTTTTCATTTTTTTTCTGCACCCCTGCTCGCTCGCGCGAAACGCTTTCGCGTCTCTCTTTCGTTTTCTATTCTTCTTATTTCTTTTTTTTAGGAATACTGCTATGCGAGAGGGACGACTCTGTTTTGCACGTGCTAGCAGCTTTTTTTTTATTGCGCTTAATCTTAGTCTAGTGCTTTTAATTCTCTAGACTTTGCGCGCTACTCTAATTCTTGGGCGATTTAAACTGTCTCCGGATGAAAAAGTATAAAGCGCTTGATTAAAGCAGCGTTTGGTACCTTTTTTCTGTCGTGGATATTCTGAAATGAGAGAACATTTAACTGGTACTTCGACTTATCTTCCATTAAATCTATGATGTTGATTAGGGAACTAAACTACTTCTACTACTTCTCTCGGAACTTTTGACTTGCAATCTAATAAAGAATCGTTAAAATTTCAAAAATACTTCAACATTTCACACATTAGTTAATAAGTGCTTCTATGGTTCCGAATTGGTATAGATAAGAAAAGGGTTTATCGGTCTTACGAAACACACTCATTCCTAGAGCCCATGGGATGGTGGGATTCGCAAGGAACGGACTTTTAGTTGTAAAGAACATCATTGGTGAAAAGACTAGTAAGAAATCTTGGAGTATGGATTCTTCATTGGGTAAGAAGAGAACACAGAAAACTAAGTGTTATACCAACCCCCGCATCTAGCTCTTCAAGAGCCTAGGGCCATCGACTTCCCATGTTAGAAAGTGAAAGCCGGTGCTCATGCATGGGAATGAGAAAATACCCTTGGGCATTCGAGAGATGGAGAGATGGTTAACCTCGCCGTTGATCACGTGAGCGTGGAACAGGGTGATTGGGTGACCGAGCATGAAGGGTACATCCACCTGCCATTTCAGCAACAGCTTCGGGAAGATCTATATGCTGCCCGTGTGATAGTCCTATCTGTCCTGCGGAGGAGCAGCTAATTCAGGTGACCTATCCCATCACCCTAAAGATCCTAGGCAATGTTTGGTTGCTGCTGTAATTGCAGTCGAGTCCCAAGAGTCAAGGATATTGTTCATGGTTTGAAGTCGTGGAGTTGTTGATGATGACTCCTTTGATTACAACAACGACCATGGAGTGATGACCTCGACAATGATGATGAACTCGCTGAGGTAAGGATGGTGGATGAAGAACAGGGTGAAAAGAAGAGGATGAATGGAGTCAACTTGCAAAGCTCGGATTAATAAGTGATCAAAGACAGTTATTCATTATTCGAGAATGAAGATAAAAGCTATCTGTAACTCAAAACATTTTAAAATCTTTCGGTTTCTATCAAATACACTTAACACCAAAATAACAGATATTCAGTCTCCACGTATATTTCTACATTCCAAGAAAATTTATCATCGCAACGCGACTGCGTCACATCACTCGTACCCTAATCTAATCAAAATCGCGTCCTGGTCGTTACGTGGGTGAAGCAAATTAAAAAAAAAAGCAGCGACAACCCGATGTTGCGCACGGACGCTCGGCTAATTACACCCAGTTTCGACTGGCGCGTGAATTACGAGGTGTTCGCGGCCGGGCGCGCGCGATGCTCATCTCGGCCGGTGACAAATGGCGCGCGGTCGCGGCCCCAGGTGCGTCGCGCGCACTTCCGCCCAATTTACGCGACGTTTATGCCCGGGGCCGCGCCCAGTCTCCCCCGGCCTCCAAATTAGGCTGAAATATCGCGCGATAATTGCGCGGATTCCTTTTTCGCGGGCCGCCCCAGTCGTTGGGCGCACGTGCGCTCGGCCCGCCCGCCTCGGGCAATCGAATCTCATTAACCGGGAGGGGGCTCTCCACGCCGAGCGTGATTGCTGCATTTCGGCGCCGCAGATTGGCCCAATTACTGGGGTCTCGCGGTATTAAGCGCGATCGATGCGATGCCGGGCGTTTTTGCCGGGCGCTGATCCTACCCCTAGGATGAGGTACCTAAATTAGGGATGAACGTATCGCTAATGCTAGAGGTGCTTAAGTGTAAATTTAAATTTATTTCGATGAAAGATACTCTGTTAGTGTGTCGATGATTACTTCATATTTTATATCCTGTTGGAAGAATTTCAAGAAGTTCAAAGCTTCATTTTAAAATCGACCATGGGAGGAAGGCGATAGGTAGATACTCGATTGATGGTTCGCAAATCGTCTTAAGTTAGCCAGAATAAGATTAATACAGTCGTAATCTCAAAAATATAATAGACATAAATTTTTTTTTGAAATTTTCCAGAAAGGCTTAAAATTTCACATTAAAGTTTCTACCCCTACTTAAGGTTACCATTACATAAATGGAAGTTGACCTTCAAATGACCTGGAAATAAGATTTAAGATTTCGACCTTGAACGAATTATGTAATTTTTATCTGACTATAGGAGAGGACATGACCATTCAATCACAGATTCTTACGTATCTTCGGATAATGTTTGATTATGTCAAAATATATAGAAAACCAAAGTAACAAGGTCTAATGCAAGGTTTCGACCTCGAGCCAATTAAAGGTCATTATTAAATAGTCCCTTTGATTGATACATGTAATTTTTATCTCTTTTTTATAAAGGAAGAGATTAATTTATTAGGTGTTAGTAATGGACAGCATAAAGTATTGCAGTTGTGCGTTACTAGGAGAAGTTCAATCCTCCGAGTCACCGTTTTGTATGAAAGTTTGGAAATTGTTTTCTAATACCAAATGATAAAATAAAACACTTTTAGTTTGATCTCATAGGGTTTTGTTTGACAGACAGCTTATTTTGTTAACATTGCTAGTATGTCTGTATGTACGATATTTTTAGCTTTTCTTATTCGAACAATACTAATGTTTTTAGTTGTATATATTATACAAAAGCTCATAAGATTGAATTAGGAGTGGTTGATTATTATACAATACTTTAATAACATCAGATGAAAATATCGAAAGGTAATATTAGCCTATAAACTAGGCTGAAGTATCGTCATTTGCGCTATACGTTATTATATTAGCTGTAAATTGAAACGAAATTCTATCTTCGGATTAATTAGAGAATAATTTAATTAGTATTAATAACCCACAGTTGTTACATATTCGAATATTCCATTAATTAATTACTTATAGTACATTTACAAATTCAATTTCAAATATGGATTGTTAGGTAATATTTTAATAATATGAATGTGTAAAGGTAAATTCAATTTAAAATGCATCATGATTAGCTGCAATTTTATTAAGCCAGGTTGAATATTGAAAATGATGGGTCATTTCGCTTAGACTATAATCATAAACAGTTCATTTAACTTGATATTATATAATCAACGTACGACGCTGAACACATTCTTAGTAGGTACTAAATATTTGGTTGCAGCTAGAAGCTAGTGATTTACTGCAAGACGCGTATTAAGTTTCTCTAGAGACTGCAAACTCTTTGACGTGTCAAATATCAATTTCCCTGCAGTAGATGCAATATGTATTAAAATTGATTTAGAGCGAGGTATCAGTTCGTGCGGGAGCATATAGCACATTGAAGTGATAAAAGAAATCCCATTACAGCCGAAAAGTCCCGATGGAATAAGAACTATTTCCAATATTTGTTCTCGCTACAGAGTGAGGCGGCAGACAATTTCTCATATGTGTCTTGAGATGATCTTGGCAGCATGCACAAGGAATCCGTTTATCCCCCGTCGTCAAAGACGAGACGTTGGAAAAACAATATAGAAGAGTACTAGCAAATGCATCCCCTGGCTTAAAAGCGATGGGATGGACTCGCATTTTTACGCTGAATATCAGAAAAATATGGACTTCAGTTGGTGTTTCTAGATATCAAAGTGTTTTTATTTTTATACTTTCTATTTACTAAATTTTTCTCTAGTCATGCTTCAGTTTTTGGTACTGAAATCCAATTATAAATGGTCGATTGCAGTATCTGTTTTTCTAGATCCCTTATTGGGGAGGATCAGAATTTTTTTTTATTTGCTTATGCATTTTTTCATGTCCCAGATGTATTCTTTTTATATTATTACTTTTTTTCAAAACTATTCAAGCCCTTTATTTACAAAAGAGCTAAACAGGAGTTATCTTTTTTTCAAATTCAACACTTATTTGAGAAAAAAAGAAGCTTTAAGCTTATATGCAACACATCTTGCATCAAATCGGCCTAGCGCTCGCCAGCAGGTCCTCGCCAAAAATCCTTTCATCCGGGAAACCTCCAAAAATCCTGCGACCGCCTGGGCTTTTGAAAAATTCACTCCCGCATCGCGTCAATTATTCAGCTCCCGGGCTCAACGCGCAAATCCCTGTCGATTCTCTGCTAGCGTATTATTTTTAATCCCACCCACACCCCCTGAATCAGCGGCGCTTTGCGTTTAGAGCCCGCTTTCCACGAAATTCGATTCTCGCTGGCTCGCGTTAAATTCGCGATTACCATTAATAAAGCAAACTGACGGTGGGTGGGGTAGGGCAGGGATGAGGCTCTAATGGCCACCGCTGACGAACTCGCGCTAATGTACTGCTGCTCGCGAGGTTTACTGCGGTTTAGGGAGGACGCGTAGCCGCAACCGCGAGCAGCGAGCTTCTCTGGGTGTTTCGAGGTGGCTACCACCCCAGCGACCCCTCCCCTACGCCCCCGACGTGATTCAGAGCTACGGAGACTTTTGCGGCCGGCAACTTACTCCTCTGCTTGGCTGTTTCGTCAGAATTTGATCCAAGACGGACTCAAAGTATGAAGATTGACCAGGAAATTCGACACTTTTCACTGCAATTATTGAGTATTCCTCCTTTAAATTTACGATCGTGGTAAGTCAGGGTAATATTAATTTTTGTTGGTTTTTTATTATTTAGAATCTATTTATCGTAATAACTACAAATAACTTTATAAAGTGGATATAGTTAAATGTACTAAATTTTCACACTGTACATGGATTAGGACTGCCTATGTTAATTTTCCGCACTTTCAGAATCTGAAGTCAAAAATATAGATTCCTTTTTTAAATAACAAAGTTGACCTTGAAATAACCTTGAAGGTCATCGAAAAGGTCAAAACCAAGATCAACATTAGATCCAGCGCCAAAAGTTACTTCAGAAATGACCTTAACCTGGGTAAAAAATA
>UXGC01001952.1:0-15301 GCA_900480045.1 Eurytoma adleriae | reverse complement strand
AGAAGCTCCTGAAATATTTTTTTCGCCTGTTAGAATACCGAAATCGCGGAAAATCGCACTATACAAATGCATTTCGCTAGGTAAAACAATAGTGTCCCCATTGTTGTTATTGCAATTACTTTTTTATGCTGCTTTTTAACAGTATGCACATTTTGAAGAACCTAGAAGCTCCGGAAATATTTTTTTCGCTTGTTAGAATACCGAAATCGCGGAAAATCGCACTATACTAATGCATTTCGCTAGATAAAACAATAAAGTGTGGTAAAACAGTAAAGAGTTTAGTTGTTAGCTCTTCCTCGTGTTTGTCCGTCAGTGTTCATTCTTTAACTATTCCCGTATGTCACCGATGTTGTTTGGGTAGGATTAGTGTTTAGACGTCTGACCCCTGCCCGCCCCTCCCCCGGCCTTCTGACCATTATCATGGTCAAGGTGCCGTACACCCGGCAACCAAAAGACCGAGAAGCGATCTATGATTATAACACATTCATCTGATACCTTGCAAATCCAATGAACAAAGACGATATTATCGATGAACTTTTTACGGGACCTGGGAAGTATGTCACTAGCTGGTGATTTGATAATTATTTCGAAGAATGGTAATAAAATGAACTGAATTTAAAAAATGAACAGTTTCATTGTTTAGGATTTCTGAGTTTAGGATGTTACGTCGGAAGGCGATCGTGAACAACCGAAATGCGCTCAAGCAAAAGCTTTTTGAGCCGTAACGCGGAAAATGACTCTAAGATGTGAGTTTCGGGTACCACCTTCTGCTGCGGCGCACTTAACGTCGCGAGATTATCGTGAAGTTGGATCGGAGTTGGGGTAGTTTATAAAATACGAGAACAAGCTGAATATTGTTACTTTTGTTTATTCCCAATTATGGGAGAAAAAAGTTACAATTACCTATCTTGCCCAATTGACTACGTGATTAGCGAGTGGCTTAGACCGTTCGTCCCTGAAGGAGACCTCTTGCTTTGACCGTGCCAACTCGACTGACCTAAGCCAGTGCGACTTGAGGTCGCCAACTCGACTGATTTGCCTGTCCTCCCGAATCCAGTGCAGGGCGGTTCACACCTTGATGTGGATCCAGGGGAGAGGGTATAAAACTGCAGTTGCCAGAGGCAATTGAACAATTACAATCATCAGCACGTGAGGCAACTGGTAGCGCCTGAAGACAGGCCGAACGCCTGACGCGCGAAAAATTTAGTTAATTGTGTATGTGTGTGTTTGTGTGAAGAGTGAGTGACTTGTGTAGAATGTCGATCTTGTGCTTCGAGTGTCATTAACCGAGTCTCTGCAAATGTTACAATCTCAATTAATATTTTAACAACTAAGCCCAATTATGGGGCGTAACAAGGGTTTCTGTGTTTCTGGATTTAGAGTGCCTGGGTTTAGGATTTTTGGGTTTTGGGCTCTTGGGTTTTGAGTTTCTGGGTTTGGTTTTTTAAGTAAAACATGTTTAACAAAAAATTTGCCTCCCATAATTCAGGATTTCAGTCCTTTTGTTATTTTAATTTAATAAGTTTGTACGTAAATAGTTTAAATTAAAGGTAATCGAACATTTAGGATTTTTGGTTTTATGTTTTCTTGGTTTAGAGTTTCTGGGTTTAGTGTTCCTGGATTCTGTTTCGTAAATAAACCATTCTTAATAAAAGAACTTGTCATTTCAAGATTTCAGTACTTTCGTTACTTTAATTTAAAAAGTTTATATCTAAACAGTTTAAATTAATGGTAATGCAAATTTTAGGATTTCTGGGTTTACAGTTTCTGGTTTTAGGGTTTCTGGGTATATCAATACTACTCAGACTTGCCTCCTTTTATACTTTCGTAAGAAATTAAAATTTAAAAATCTGTTTTAAATGTAATACAAAATTTAGTATTTCTCGGTCTAGGGTTTCTTGGTTTAGAGGTTCTGTTTAGTATGTAAATTATACTTAGTAAAAAGCTTGCCTCCGGTATTTCAAGATTTTTATTTCAATACAAAATTTAGGATTTCTGGGTTTAGGGATTCTGTGTTTAGGGTTTCTGGGTTTCTAATTTGTGGGTTAACATATTCATCAATTCTTAGAAGCATCAATTCTCGGCGCCTTCAACTTGTTTTTTCTCAGACTTGAACAATAGATTCAGCTCTCGGTGATAAAAATAGGTAAATTGGTCCCGGATGATTATCACTTTCTCAAATCTCACGCTTCCTCCTAACCCTGATCCTTTTCACCTTCCACCACCTTCAACTACTATTCCTTAAATTTACTTATTTTAATTCGTAAGTCTATCGGGATCCAAATTTTTAAATTTCAAGTTTCATTTAAATAAATTTGACATGGCATTTAAATCGCAGTTTGCACCTCAATAAATAACCATTTGTTTTTCTTAACTTATGGCAACTAATTTCATTGTTCTAAATTAAACATTCAATTAATTATTTAAGTTCGTTACATTCATACTCTTAAATTAATCTATTGCACACGAATACATTACTGTTGGTTGTTTACTTTGTTTGATAAAACCATATCTTGAGTATATAAAGTGAAGCTTGTCAGTTGAGTTTGTCGAATGACATTCATTTACCATGAAAGTTGCGGTAGTGATTTTCAGCTTCGTAGCAACCTGTGTCATAGTCCAAGCTGAGGATGAAAAATCTTCAATCTATGGGTTTGTTCAACTTTTTGTATATCTTATTGAAATATACATAACTTTTTGTTATAATTTTGTGGTATGAAGAAACGTATACACAAATTTTTAAACATCTTTAAAGAAACAAAGAGAAATTTGTGATATTTCTTGAAAACTGGAATTTTGTTTTTAATAAATTTAATTTTTCGCTGAAAAAATGCTATCAGAAATAAAAATACGAGTAGAAAAATAACTGTACAAACTAATGGTAATAATTACTGCATGTTTTAAGTGTCGCATAAGTAAGACCTTATCTACAAAAAGTTATGTTTTTTCAATCCTTAGAAACTTCAAACAATTTTAATTTAATGCATTTTTTTAACTGGAAGAAGAAAAACTATATAGAAGATAACTCTTTTTTACAATTTGTATGATTTTTTTAGCTTGCAACACTTGAAGATTGATTGCAATACACAGAAAAAGATAGACTATGTATTGGGCTTCAAAGGTTCATCTGGTTTTAACTTTGTAAAGTCTCACCATTCTTTGGACGAAGCTGTTGAGATTCTAGTGGCAACCAACCAGCTGCAATCCTTGAAAAGCAATCTAAACAGTCGTGGCATCGAATTTGAGGTATTCGTCGACGATGTCAGTGAAGTTATTAAAGAAGGATTGAAAATTCAAGAAAGGGCTCGTAAGAATCAACCACAAACATCTATTTCTCTTAAATATTTTCCACGCTATGATGAAGTAAGAATTTTAATTAAAAAAAGTTTTTTAGCTAGACATAATATGCTTACTAATGCCATAAATCTCACATTTAAAAAAAGATAAAATTTCTTTTTACGACTTAACGGTTTATGTACACAGTTGCAAATTGCGTCATACACTGCAAACAATATTTAGAGTACCTCATTTCTTTGTTATTTTGGAAATAAAAGCAAAACATTATCAGCTATTATTTGTGATTCAATTTATCATTAATATTTTTTTATAAACGCAGATAACATCATACTTGAAAGAATTGGGAGAGAAACGAAAGGATATCGTTAAAACAATTAGCATTGGCAAAAGTTTCGAAGGCCGTGATATTTTAGCGGTTAAAATTTCATCTGGAGGTAAGGACAAGCCAGTTTTAGTCATCGACTCAGAAACTCATGCTTTGGAATGGATCGCCCCGACAACCGCTCTCTATGCCATCAAACAGTTGGCCGAAAACGCAAGCAACAGTTACATTTTCAAGAATATCGACATTTATATAATTCCGTCGATCAATCCTGATGGTTATGAATACAGTCATAAGAGCGCAGAAGTGAGTTGTATTTGTCTTTCTTTGAAAATTACTAGTACTAATCAATATAGTGAAATAATTGATTACTATTTAAAGTCAAAAGTGGGGGATTTTTTTAAAATTATTTAGTCTCACAAGCAGATAATCCGAGTTGCGGATATTCGATTTCACACATACGCTATACAGATTTTTTGGTCGAAAATAAAATATCACGTGATCTTGACTTTTTTAAAAGAAAATCCCGAAACACGCAACAATTTCTTTTGCACCAAATGATCAATGTTTGGCTGAAATCAAAGATCCGTAATCGTAATCATTTCCTTATAAGTTGTGTATTGTCTTTTAGACTCGAATGTGGAAAAAAAATCGATCCGTGCGCCCGACATCAAATTGCACTGGAGTAGAAATCAATCGCAATTTTGATTATAAATGGATGAGTAAGTTTTATTGTAAATAAATAAACGGCCACTTCAACAATTCATCCAAATTCAATATTCTTACTGCAGCTATTGGAGCGTCGCCCGATCCATGCAATGATGATTATGGTGGACCCACAGCCTTTTCAGAACCAGAATCACGGGCATTAAGGGATTTTTTACTCAGTCTTAAGAACCTTAAGATTTATGTTGATCTTCATGCTTACGGAAATGTAAATAATTTTTTCAGAAAAAAAACTGTTATTTGTAGCATAAGTATGATTGATACACAATTTAATATTTTCCAGTTCATTCTTCATCCATGGGGTTATACAACTGAGCTTCCAAAAAACACGCCTGTGCTTGTAAATATATTTCATTATTTTTAAGTAATACAATTAATTTAATGTACAGTTATTACAGTACCGATTTATAGGGTATAGAGGACCCCCTACCGAATGTTTAAACACCCCTACGAAATGTTTGAAAATTGTTCAATCTCGTGGCGTGTATATATAAGATATTAGCAATGCTAATATTTTTAATTGTTTATGTTAAACCAAAGCTCATGAGATCAAATCAGAATTCTTTTCTTTCAGTACTTGCTTCTAGAAAACAATTTCCGATTCAGGTATATAACCCAGAGTCGGGTTAACTTCTTAATTGTCAGTGGGTCAAGTATAGCTAGATTGAAGCGCTCTTATTAAAGGATAATCTTGGGTTTGAGAGCCGCTCTTTCGCTCTGGTTATGCCGTTGGATGACACCGTGTTAAATAATATTTTATTGTCTTGAATTATTTGTGCTGTCTCGTGTTTCTAATGGATAGAAGTGTCTATAAAATTGTAATAAATAAATAAATAATAAAAATATCAGTAAAGTAAATTACAATAATTATTTTTGCAGAAATGCGTAGGTGAAAAGGCAGCAGCGGCCATTGCAAAAGTTCGTAACACAAAGTATACAGTAGGCAGTTCAACTATTCTCTTATGTAAGTTTATTTAACATCAATAAATTTTGTTATTGTACATTATTCGAAATTTATTTTTCTTTTAGTCCCAGCCGCTGGAGGTAGCGACGATTGGGCTATGGCAAAAGGCGGCGCTGAATTGGCTTACAGTATCGAGTTGCCCAGTGACTCGTACGGTTATCTCGCACCGCCCAGCGAAATAATTCCGGTTGGACAGGAGACCTTCGAAGCATTTAAAGTTTTTGCTCGATACGCCGAAGGAAGGAATTGCGAAGAACTTTAAATATTATATTTTAAACCACGAATATATTTCGTCTAAGAAATAAATTGCATTCGAAAAGACAACTATAAAATTTTGGTTAAGACAGCCTTGCAGAGAAAAAGATTTCGTCAGGTGGCAAATCAACTGACGTTTTGACACGATAAATCAGCTGATTTATCATCTTATGTATAACTGACTAAAATTGTTTTTTGTATTTTTTTTTTTTTTCATTTATTACGCCGCCTGGCCTTACAAAGCCAATTTTGGCGACGATTTTTTACACTAAAACTGTTGTAAATTATGTAGTAAAAGATATGTTTACAATTTGAAACATACCCAACAGGTGTTACCATCGTGATGATAACACCTAAATGGGGGTTTCGAGTTAATTTATTTGTAATTTTAAAAAAAATTTAATTCCAATTCCTTAAAATTTTGAATCTAACAATTTGATCTCCCAGTTTAGGTGTTAGCATCATGATATAGTAATACCTATTGGGTATATTTTAAATTGATAAAGTATCTGTGACTGCATTATTTACCATAGTTTTAGTCAATTCTACATCAGGTGATAAATCAACTGATTTAAAGTGTCAAAACGTCGGTTGATTTATCATCTGTCGAGGTCACCTGAGAAATCATCTGATTTTTTTCAGCAGGGAGTCAAAATGAATGGTTGGAGGTCTGTAGAATTCATAAATAAATTTTATTGTTCTTTCTCCTTCTGCTCTAGTTTTCTTTTTGGTCTCGAGGTAATTTATTCCTGTTTGGAGGTCTTCATTGTAATTTTCTTTACGAAAAGAAACTACAGACGCAACTGTTGGTATAACTACTGGCAAAATTTCTGGCGAAACTACTGATTGCCAATAGTTTTGCCAGTAGTTTTTTTTGAAACTACTGGCATAACTTCTGGAAACAATTTTTTTCTTCCAGTAGTTACGCCAGTAGTTCCAAAAAAACTATTGGCAAAACTATTGGTAACTAGTAGTTTATTTTCCTAAGGATTGCACGACTTTTCCTTACTTTTGCTTAATTTTGATCCTTCACAAAATACCTGTGCAAACTGGCTGAAAATCATTTTTGATTTTTAAAATTTTAGGTTTTATCATTTTGTTTCATTATTTTTTTAATCTTTTCAGAACTAAATTTTTCCTATAAGAAAATATAAACATTGTTTACATTTTTTAAATTGCTGACATATACCGACATAGTTTTTCTTTTCACTTGATACATTTTGACACTAACTAATATAAAAAATTCACACTCATGATCTTTAGTCTTTAAGGGTTGAGTATGGTCAGAAAATCTTTATCCATGTTTTAAATTATTTTCCTAAATTACAAGAATTTTTTTAAACTATATGTAAATATAAATATAACATTATTTTGATTTACATGTTCTTTATTTCTAAGATCTAAATTTGTCGTCTAACGACTGTTTTCAGTTAGTCGATCTCCGGTTTCGATTCTGTCAACATTTTAGTAAGAACTAAATAATATTTACGTGATAAAAGTTTGTATTTTTATTGAGATCGTGAGATTTTGGGAGTTCAGCCGGGAAATGAAAATTTTTGAAGGTTAATTTGAAGATTTGAAGAAATTATAAAATAATGTCACCTCGATCACCGATTAGAATGTAACTAGTTCTTATCAGCTACATGGATCAGGAGCATTCATTATTTA
The DNA here is from genome assembly GCA_900480045.1 of Eurytoma adleriae. Classification (NCBI taxonomy): domain Eukaryota; kingdom Metazoa; phylum Arthropoda; class Insecta; order Hymenoptera; family Eurytomidae; genus Eurytoma; species Eurytoma adleriae. The sequence goes on along the minus strand of UXGC01001952.1, from coordinate 8,069 downwards.
CTAGAGGCCAAATTACTCAATTGGGATGTCAAGGTCATTTGAAGTATGAGCAAATGTGGATTAACTTAAGTACTCACTTAAATAATATTGGCCCTTGCATTAAAAGTCTCTTCTTGGTAATAGAGATAAGTTTTTTTATAGCACTGCGTGACTTAAATCGGCACTTATGTAATGCCTATCCGTGACTTAAACAGTTCATTTTTGCACCGTCTTATGACCCTCGCTGGCGCTCGGGCCCTAACCTCACGGTGCAAAACTGAACTAGTTTAAGTCGCGGATAGACGAACCGTCAGTGCTGATTTAAGTTCAGCAGTGCTATAAAATGTCATACGATTCTTTCCTTACCGAAAAATCCTGCAGGACACTCTGCAGGGCATCCTGCAGGATATCCTGGCATCCTGCAGGTATTTCGCGTTTTTTCCTGCAGGAACGATTTCCTGTAGCATAGACCTGCAGGAATATCCTGTAGGAAATTATGGCTTGCCATCCGTCACATTTTTCTGCCGTATGATCCTGTAGGAAAATCCTGCAGGAACTCGTTCCTGCAGATAAAAATGCGAAATACCTGCAGGATGCCAGGTCATCTTGCAGGATGTCCTACAGGACATTTCGATAAGGGTTGTGTCTTAAATAATCCATTGTTACACGGAGTGTAACAACACGTTACACAGCGTGTAATGGACTACTTAATAAAAGGTGTAATAATGGACTACTTCAGGGATGTCACGTCTCCGTACTCCTTAACAGATGCTCTTTTTCGTAGTGAAGTTGAAGCCACCCTCCACATCTAGAAAGGCCGTCAACACCATATCTCTGTTTTTCATTCTTTTCTTAATTCTTTTTATAACCTCATCAAGAGCAGATTCCGTCGACTGTGCAGTGCTTCGGCCAGCCCTCCCCCTGCAATCCTTTCAAGATAATGCAGGTTCTCACTCGAGGCCCAGCCGAATGGCATAGCTTGCCACAGGTCCCCAAGCCAGCTACATCCCCATTCGCCGTCAACCAAGGTTCTTGGATTAAAGCGCCTGTCTGCATCTCCGCCAAACACTTTGCCAGTACAGCAGTAGCGCTTCTGGAGTGATGCAAGTTGATCTGGATGAAGGAAATGGTGGCTCCAGCACTAACAGCTGGAGTCTTGGTCCCCTTCAACCTGAATGCACGTGTCGCGTGCTTACCTATTTTTCTTTTCTTTACGCGTGGTGAGAGCAGCCCTGCCCGAACTGCTCCTGTTGGCCCTGGGGCCTTTCCTCCCTTTCATGGTAGACCACCCTCGCTTTGCCCGCCCCACACATAGGGTCGGAAGCCAAGGGCCCGTAGGGCCCTGACTTCCGATTCTTCCAGGACGACACGCACAGTGGTCTCCGCGACACCGTATTCGATGGTGGACTTCCACGACTGCAGGGCTTTCCACTCCCGGACTATCAGACTGCTATTTTAACTGCCTAGGAATTTCAGCACCAGCGCCGGGGAGTCCACCCCTTTCACATATACCATAGCTTTCTCCAACTTGAGCAGTGAGCTTTGTTTCACTATTCGAAGCTTCGCACCTTCTCAGGGCTTCCAACTGGTGGCGCAGTTATTCAACCACACTTTCACCTCCTGGCTGCTGCAGTGGAATACCTGGGCGCCGCGGACGAACCATTTGCCATCGAAACAAGGGAGTGGACTATCTTGGATGTCAGCCATGGCCTGAACCTTTGCTTCGACAACCAGACGGCTCTGCTCCTCGCTTAGACGTATTTCCGGATACTGATCACCGTGAGTTTGAGCTCGCCAATGACCACCTGTCTGTACGTTGGCTTTACCCCATTCTGGTCCCTCCCTACGTCGGGCTTCTTCTTCGGCCTCGGCGTGGACTCCTCTGAAGATAGCGCGCCTCGGTTTCTCTTCACCAGCGATGAGGTACCTTTTTGCCCAGCGGTTCGAGGATTTGCAATGGGATGCGACATCGCCGTGCTCGCCCCCGCAACTTCCCTCTCTCGCTGGTTCCTTTTAGAACGGTTTCAAGAGCCATTCTTTCTCTATTTCTTCTTCCCCACGACGGTCTGTTCGGACTGGACGGGCGGACTAACAGCCTGTACGGCATTAGCCCTGCTCTGCCCCGACACGCAGATTTCCATCGGGGTAACTTCTACGCTGTTCCTTCCGCCGGTATGACCAGGCTGGAACAGTCCGGACGCCCTGATGGGGGTTGCTTTTGAGCTAGGGAGCTCAGTGCGAGTGGACACGGTGGAATGATTTCCTAAGCCAACTCACCTCCTCTTATACTCAGGCTCGAGGTGGTGGGGATGTCTGCAGTAGTGGTACAGCACTAGTGGTGGTAGGGAGTAGAAGGTAAGTAGAACTCCTCTCAGCACATTCGTCGTTGATCTATAGATGGAGAACAACACGGACTCCTCATTCAATAGCAGCATGGAAGCTCAATGGGGCGATTCGGAGGGCGCTAAAGATTCAGTCGATGATACTTCGATTGAAGAAATGTTTAAGAAGGACAAATCTATTTTGCATAACTTATTTAAAGTAGAACCATTTATAATGAAGGATTATTTAATTTATAACAATTGTTACATTGTAATTTTAAACTCTCTACTTTTTAACTAATTATTTCATCAACCGCTTAAACCCCAAACGGCTTTTTGTCTTACCCTTTTCGAATTACTTCGATCTTCTAAAAAGCTATTAGACTTGACAATGAGAGGAGTCTTAATAAGGTAGCTCCGGTAAATTTCAAAATAACGATTTACAGAATTCAACTGCTTAAAAATGAGTTTATGGAATAAATAAAAAAAATTAGATAAAGTTTGAAAAAGTAAAATTATTATATTATTTCCTGTAAATATTAACTTTAAATTAATTATTATCCTTACTTATGGCTGATATCTATTTTAGAGATTAAACAATGAATTTTAATTTTTATTAACATTTTTTCATAAAATATTTTAGTTTTTTTTTCGATTTTTTCATAAATCTTATTGTAAGATTTGCTATATATAACGATTCTATTTATAGAACCTGCTATCCTCGCCGGATTGAGCTTCAAAATTCTAACCAAAATATCAATGTCAAGTCAATAAAACATTTGACGGAACGGGCGCAAATGGCGAATATGTTTAAAAAATATAATGTTAAAAAATATTATTATTATATTATGTTTTTACGCACCGTTAAAAAAATATGATGTTTTGCGCACGCCAAGCAAGCATGAAAAACCGTGTTTCACGCAAGGTGTTTTAAAAAATTATAAATAGCACTATCGTTGATTTATTACTTTGTTATTGTGTGCGGGTGCTTAAACATTTTAAAGCACGATTTCTTCGTTAAAGAGCCGAGACATTTTTCTAATTGCAACCGTGCGGTCGCGGAACTCTTGCCGCCCAAGATTATTATTCTCGTGCCCTTTTCCTTGTTTCTCGTCGCTCGCGCGTGGCTTTTACACCATCTAATGAGTCTCTTGTTTCCCAATTAGGCTCGCGACGCGAAAAATTATCCGAGGTACTGAGAACTCGCTTTTTTCCGGCTACTTTCCCCTTTTTTTTCTTTGGGAGCGAGTCAAAGGAAGTAGGCGCTTTTTTCGCGCGACCTTTAGCGAACGCCGCGCTTGACGAGATTGTAATTCATTGAGGAACCTGAGTGTTGCATTTCAATGATGTATGGCTTGCAGTAGATAAAAGTTGGTAGTATTCTTTAAAAAAAGATATACCTATTATTTGGGATTAAAAAATAAACTACTATTCTACACAGAGAGAAATTTCTATCAAAAATTACTGTAACGTACAAAATCCGGGCTGTATAATTTATTTGCTCTTTAGGCGCGTTTCGTCCCAGATCAGCTTACTTGACTTGTCAGTAAGGCGTGTAGACTGATTCTGCTTTAGACTCGATTTTGAAGAACACGATTCAATGAAAATAATTTTACTTCACCGTCTTACCAGAAAGACCCTTCCTCAGTCTCGTTCGGACACGGACTGATACGTCAACTCTAGCGAATTTTACCCGAAGTAAAATTTTGGCAGCCGGGACCAAGGGCAATAAAAAAAGGAACAAGGCACATTTTATGGTGGCCTATAATAAAAAAAGGTCCGTCGCGTGCGCGGCTGAAAATTATACGTCCGGCTTTGTTCTACAGGCTAATTCTTGTGGAGTTTCGATCAAATACAAACATAAATGTACTTACTATTAATTTATTTTTGTCGATGAACAATTAATACCTAATTCTGTCCGTAACAATTACCGATGTTTTCACGGTAACCGTGGAATTTCTGACTTATACTAACATTTTAATATAAACAAAAGAAAAAATGCCAAACTCCACAATAAAATTTATCTGACCAGGAGAGTGTCTCACCTTCGGAACACCAATCTCTCCGAAACTTTGCATGGTGTTTTTTAAGCCTAAATCTGAAGCCTGATACACACCTTTGTTATATTGCAATACTCGAATGTGATGTAATTAAAAGTAAGCAATAATAAGTCCCTTGGTCTAGTTAGCAGCAGTAGAAGAATCTGCAATACGAGTATTAGATTGCTAGGTTTTTATCCGCTGAATAAAAAGTAAAACTGTATACAAATAGTAAAAATCTATTAAAAAAGTTAAAATTTGATTAGTACGTTAAACATTTTACAATCTATATAAAATTTGAATTATTTAAATATTTTAATTACAATCACTTTTGAAAATTACATTTTCAAGCATCAGCATTGTATTTGCAATTGAAAATTATTCTTGTGCTCGCACAGAGCAAAGGAAGCCGCTCAAAGCTCCTTTGCCGCCGATGCAAACAAAAGAAAAATTCACTGTAAACAATGAGGGAAGTCTGTCGGATCCTGATATCAAAATAAAAGGCTCGGAAAAAATGGAGAGGGTGGGGCGAGCAAACCGCGTTAAAAAGTTTCGAGGGATGGGGGGAAGCTCATTTGGCGGCTCCCGCGGACTCGCGAGGGCAATGTGTCGCGGAGCCCCTGAATAATGAAGCGCTTGAAGCGACAGAGGCTGCGGCACAGAAGAGAGAAAGATTGTTTGCCGAGGAGTTAAAAGCCGCCCGGCCCGCCCAATCGGGTTGCGTTTCCTTATTGCAGCCGAGACAAACTAGCCTTGGTACCCATTCCCTGCAGCTCGCGCTTTTTTTATATCTTCAAAGTCAAAGAGAAAGGAATTATTAATTTCTTTATATGAATTGATTTTAATGACAAAATAAATAAATAAAATGAACTTAAGCTGATTTTTTCAGGAATCCACAAGATATAAAATTGAAATATTATTACATTAAGTTTGCTTTACATATTTTTTTTAATTAAAAAAATATTAAAAATTATTTGGAATAAAATGTGTATTTGATTTTCTTAAATATATAGTTTTTCTCTAATTTTTTGCTAATAATTGTTGATACTAAAATAAACGAATTTGGCTGAACAATGATTAAAGAAGTTTGTTTTGTTATTCATTTCAGTGTGATTACTTTCAGTGTCTAAGATGCAAAAGCTGGGAGAAAATGAGACCGTAAAAGATATGTTAGCTTCCGGCAATTTTTAGTTTCACCGAAATGTCACGAACTGCATGTAGAAGAGTGTCTGCACTCAGGCACTCAACTGGTCCCTCGTTTCTTCTTATCATCCATGCTATTTCATCTTTTGTCTTTCGTATGTGAGTATTATAGAAGAAAGTAAACATAAATTTATATTATTATTTAATGTAATTTTTTCATTCAATGAAGTTACATTAACATATAATACTAATTATTATATATAAATAATACTAATTATTATATTTATGAGTAAAAAAAAATTTACGAAAAATTCCGTCTTTTTAAATGAAAGTTAAATTTAAATGAAAACTATTCTAATTATTTTCAGCATGAATAATGTTTGCCTAGGAAATGTTTTCTAATTCATGTGTACCAAGTTTAAGAGCGAATCGCTTCTTTCAGACTAGTCTATTTTTCCACGTACAGCACCCCGAAACAAAAAGTAAACTCGTTACGTAAAAGGATACCCCGCGGACGACGATTCGCCTAGGAATATAACCGTTTCGTGGTGGCAAAACAGACGAAGAAGACAAAAATTTACGCGACTCCAGAAGTGTAGTTCAAGGCCTTTTGCAAAATTAAACTCCGCATGCGAGAGTGAAAATTTTTGTGCCTTATTTTTTATGATTACATCGTTGATGTGTGTCTCGTGATACGCGAAAAGTTTAATGAGTTTGCTTCATAATTTTTGCACCGCATGCGGAAACTTTTCTCCGACAGGGTGATACGTATATATATGCAAGTCGAGATAGAAACTCTATGAAACGAATATTGATTTTTGTTGTACCATTGAAACCAAATTGTGCGAAAATTTTAATAAATTTATTGGAGCAAAATTTTTATTAAAAAAAATTTCAGATTTCGATTTATTTTTTTAAAAATACGATGAGATTTGTTAAACACCGTTAGTACGCTATTGATCTCAAGGGCACTAATTTTTCTCAAATAAAAGAAACTGATAACGTCCAGATGAAACCCCCGGTTTTATTATTACCGCATGCAACCGCTTTGTTATGTTATGAAATAGAAAGTGCCATTCTTGCTTTTCGTAGAGAAAGTTTTGTGACGGTGAAAAAAAATGTTTTTCTATTTTTGACTTAGAACTTCATATTTACTCTCAGAAAACCCAAAAGTACTTTTTAAAAAATGTCTATATGTACTTATGTACGAACCTACATGTGTCGTTCCCCCGTAACTACTTCTAAACGACTCGGTGGATCTACTCCAAATTTTGCACACAAATTTCATTCGATTGTCGCTAGCTCGCTTGAAAATTTCAAGGGTTTCTATCCACTGGTTTGGATTTTAGGGCTATTTAAGTATTTTTGACAAAAAAAAATTTTTTATTTTTTTCATATTTTCTTGTATTTGTATATTATTTGTTGCATTTATATTTAAAATTCATACAAAAATTATTTTAAGATATTTAAGCTTGAAAATATCAAGTATTTTTATCGATTAGTTTCGAGTTTGGAGCAATTTAAATGTTTTTTGAAAACAAAATTTTTGTCTTTTTTCACATATTTTCTAATTTTTATATTATTAGTTGTATTTGTATTTAGACTTCATATAAAACTTAATCTTTGAAGATATTCAACGATTTAAAAATGTATACACCTTGTGTAGATACATTTTTGAAAGTTCTTGACAATACCATGAATCGGTTTCAGAATTGTTCACACGTTGAACTGAACTACTTATAGGTATACATATATATTTTTATTTCAGTCATCTCTATGAGAAAGCAGTATGCCAGTGCAGTTAGTAACGTCTTTTGCTAAAGGCTTGTACACATTATTTCCTTACAAATTATACGCCCCATAATAATACTTTGGTTATTATTATATATGTATAGATTATTCTGAAATTAATTTCGCCTCTATTACGAATGTCGGTTTTATAATAGCACCTAGAAAGCGTCGCACAACCGATTTCTCTCCGGCCGAAAACGCCCTAACGGGCTCGCCTCTTCAGCGGGCTGCTGCACTCCAGCTCCTAGTGAAGCTCCTAACACCCCCAGAAAAAGAACCTGCCCAAGAGGGAAGAGAGAAATGAGATTGCCGCGAGCTAAAGACAAGTGTGGTGTACGTCGCAGAATGAACCCATGCACTCTGGGCGATTCTGCGTTTTAGTCGTGCTCCTCAATCGATGTAGTACTGTTCTTGACAAATTTTCTTCTGACAATAAGTATGGAAACAAACAGAATGGAGTTATAGCCGTGGCATACTGAGAAAATTTTCCCATAAAAATTTCGGTGAAGCTTACTGTAAAAATCACGGGAAAAAACGTAATCATGGGAAGGTTACATACATGCCCTTTACAAAAAATTACACAGCTAGTGTGCGCAACAAGCGATTCACGCGCGGGTCTAGTTTAAATAATCACTCTCTCATCCGAGTCACAGTACATGTCTTTATACATATGAGTAATTCTCTGGTACTTTTAACTTTTTGCGTACTAGGTTTTGCAGTGATTCAAAGCTCTATAATTTAAGTCCATAAGGTGGCACACACTCCAGTCTAGGATTAAATTACTCATTTATATGAG
>UXGC01001951.1:0-15301 GCA_900480045.1 Eurytoma adleriae | reverse complement strand
TTTTTGCGTGGCTAGCGCGCTTCAGAGTATACTAACAGCGCCCTCACGAAGTGTAGTGGCTCGATTGGTTTAGGATTAGGATTATTAGGCGCTTATCGCGGGCGCGCGTGTATAAAAATTCGCAGCTACCGCGCCTTTTTAGTGCGCGCCGTTCGTGTCAACATTTTGCTCTCCCTCCACGCTTTTCCGGCGTTTCGCGTAGCCCGCGAGGAGACGTCGCTGCTACCACGACTCATAGCGGTAGGCTCGCTTTCTCTCTCTCAGTGTAAGTACGGCCTGCGCCGACATCCGTGAAAAGGATTTTGCTTATTGTTTAGCGGGAATTAACACGGCTTGTATCCCGTTTGTTCACGGACTGTCAAGATGCGACACGACGAGTTTCACGCGAGGAGGATCGCTGACTCGGCTCGACCGGTCCGCGTGTGTTTACACGTGCGAGCGTATATTCACGCATTCGCGCATGCATTTACGTGTTAAAATTTCTTACTGATGAGCGTTTACGACGGTACACGAACAATATCCTGATTTTCTCTTTCCTTGAACGTATCACTCATCATGTTATAATTCTTGGGTAGGCAATATTGATGGTAATGAGTACACTGTTAGTAATTTTTACGACGTTTCGATAGCTTGATTGCTATCCTTATCAAGTACTGAACATTTATTGAGAAGTTTTTACTATAAGTTGATTCTTTTATAATGTTAAGGATATTGTTGCATTACCTAAAAATTATAATGGTCGTTACATCTTATCAGTACAATTCTATTTCGTTACAATTTATAAATTTTTTCTTTTTCTTAAATGAAAAAAATAAAAATTAAGTATGTATTTTTGACAGAATTTTTGCACAGGGGTAAAATCAATTAAGTATAACTATTACCTTATTTATTCTAATTTTAGCAATTATGTCATACATAACACCGGCACATAAAAAAAGTGGCCTGTACTTTTGACCGGACCCATCTATCTTTATGTATTTTTTGACGCTGAATCGGAATCTGAAGTCCGCTTAAACCCTACACATTTAGATTTTGAGGAAATTGTAAAAAGAAGCTAAAAATTATGAAAAATCGCCTCAATAAGAAGAAAATTCGGAAAAATTTTCTTTGCCCAGATTAAGGGTGTTTCTTATGTATTTTTATACGCTGAATCTGAATGTAGAGTTTGTTTGAACCATGCACCTCGAGATTTTGGGTAAATTGCAAAAAAACAGCGAATAATTATCAAAAAATCGCGAAAAGTGATGAAAAATCACTTTAGTGAGTACCAGAAAATTCGGAAAAAAATTTTCTGACATAGATTAAAGGTATTTCTTATATATTTTGATGCGCCGAACTTGTTTCTGAAGTTTGTTAAATTCTATTATTTACTGATATTATCAAAACCATTAAAAATAGTAAAAAAAGAAAAAACTCAAGAAAATTTGAAAAATTCGGGAAACAAAAAATTAGAAATCATGAGTAGCACAAAATCTTGAACTAATTTTGCTCTCATCCTTTTTTTTCTTGTAGCGAACTCTTCTCTTTTCAAATGACATATGCAACGGGTTTCTTTTTCTCGTTCTTGTATTCTGATTTGTTTGGCTCTTAGCGTTCAACAGAAATCTGCTATCACGTTAACATCCCATCTTACTTGGTATCGTTTTTCCATTTCACTGATGTCTTGGTGGATCGTTCTCCTTGTTCTTCGCTGAAGTCTCCAAGATTTTCAGGAAAATAGTCAAGATGAGAGTGCAGAAAGTGCAGTTTGAGATTCATCAAGCAGCCTAACTCTTTAAAATTTTTTAACAAATCTTCATCCAAATTCTGGTAGTCATCTCCCTACTGAAAAATCTTAGGTGAGATCTCATGCCAAAATCTCATACAAATTTTTAAATAAAAGTTGGACTGTAACTGTAATTGGTTAAATACTGATCTTTCTCATTTTTGAGTGTGCCATATGGTGTTACCAAATAAAAGTTGGACTGTAACTGTAATTGGTTAAATACTGATCTTTCTCATTTTTGAGTGTGCCATATGGTGTTACCAACCTGATGGTACATCGAAAAGCACATGCTATGAAACCTTTTACAGCCATTTCAGCAGTTCTAAATTTGAGAAAAAATTTCTCAGGTGAGATCTCACCTGAGATTTTTCAGTAGGGACATTTAAAATTTTGCATTGTGGAACCAGTCCATAAATTCATCCATGAATTTTTTGAAGAAATTGGCAGAATTCTGATGCACCGACTGAATCAGATGCTTTGTAGAAGAATATTTTTTTATTTTCAATCTCTACTAAATATTGTACTTCTTAGTACGTCATGCAGATTCATTTTCTATGTCCTTTATAATTCCCAAACCTTAGATATACATCCGGAACTACCTATTGTTAAATTGAAAGATGTAAAGAAGGGTAAAGAGCAAAGTCTGTCACGAACATATCGCGCGACTACGATTTCGTAGCTAGGGTTAAGGTTTTCGTCTAGAAACGCGGGGAAAATACTCGTGGCACTTCACCGGCCTCTAAGTAGAAAAGTCCATTAAAATGCCGAGCGCGTTCACGTGGCCGCACAGCGGCTCTCTCTCCCTCTCTCTCTTCTCCATTCTCTTTCTTGATCATTTCTCTCTTCTTCTTCTTTTTTCCCTTTTCCCCCCGTTAACGCGATTGCCTCACGCGGAGCCATCGAAATTTCGCGGCGATTAGAACCATACGCTTGCGCCATCGCCATTGACCTCGAAAATAATTTCCGGCGGTAAAACGCGCGGATCTTTGCTTATTGTACCGCGCGCCATTGTTCCGGCTCGCTTTCAGCTGCGCGTTTAATCGGTCATCTCGCGGGCGTATTGCGTATGCAATTGCGGCGCCCCCGCGTTACTCGAGCAGTGGTAGTTGATTTGGGTAATCTTTTTTTATTGGGCCCTGTGCTAATCGTCGCTGTACTACGTATACTGTTATTGATTATGAATGCAAGGATACTACCTATGTTCGACTAACAACATTACAGAAATGATGGTAATACTTACAAAAAATATGTAATTTTTAAATATTTTATCTCCTTTTTACAATAGGCAAATATTTTGAAACTCTGAAATGGGTGATATTCGAATTTTTCGAAATTTCGGTTATCTACGTATGGTATTATTTCAATGTTTAAATAGACCGACGCTGATGTTCGATCTAGCATTTTTAACTTTCGTTTTAAATAAAGAGGTAGTTTTTTTAATTGCCCATATTTTTTTGTTATAGTTTATAGATTAACATTGACACTATATCTGTGCACAAACGTAAGTAGTAATGATCATGGTATAGTCCGACAAAGTTTCTGCATTATCAATTTTAATTCATTAACTTTAATTGTGAAAATTTCTTATTCTATACAGTATTTCAGCTAATTTCCATTAATCTTTAAAAAAAAGTAACATTTTTGTCAGTATATCCTTCCATTCAAAATTTGAATACTTTACTAGACTAACAAAGAAGGGAATTTCCGTTATTATGGTAGACCTTTGGTGTTACCTTAATATTTCATCCTATTTTTAATAATTACTATCTACTTTCGAATAAAAAATTCACAATTGGATTCCAAAAGTATTGCAATGTAATGTAATGTCGGTCATTGTAATGTCATTGTAATGTCAGTCCTTTGCTCCACCAGTTTCGTTATCAAACAATTTGTACATTTTATCGAACTTCATCAATTAAAGTTGACTATCAATTAACCTTTACTGGAAGATATTTAGGGAGTACTTAATTGTAAGAATATTAAATATACAATTTGATATTTATTCATTAGACAGTCATAATTTTTTTTGTTTGTCTTTGAATATTCACTGCAAATCTCTGGTTTTCATTGGAGGGCATCGAGAGATTATTAAATTACACCACGACAAACGAAAGTATTAATGCCCCGGACGAGCGTCCAACTCATTTAAACAAATAATTAACCGACAGACGGGAGGCTCGTCGCTCTTTGCGCCAGCACGTTCGGCCTCCTACTCTCCACCGCCGGAGGGAAGGGGGCGAGGGGTGGGTTTCGACTCCGGCAGGCTTATGCAAGTTAATGATCGAGCGCTTATCCCCGCCAGCGCGTCCTCTCGAATAAACGACGCGGCCAAGCTCGAGTACCCTTTGAGCGGAACTTGTTTCCCAATCGAGGATCGGCTTCCCCCTCGCTCTCCTCCTCTCCCCTTCCCCTTCTTTTGTTTAGCCTAGCAACTTTGTACCTTTTGCCTGCCGGCTCGCAATCCTTTCTTCCCGCCGTCGCTTTCTTCAGTTGTGAATCCCGCTATCTTTTGCTTCGTGGGAGCGATTTTTCTTTTATTTTTTCTTGTTTGAATGACTATTCGCCAAAATAGAAAATTTAATTCTCGATCGGTTATAATTGTTTAACTTTTATCATTGGTTTATTGCGTTGAGAAATGAACTATACCTCACTTGTTACACAATGCACTATTACATCCTAACGATGCATTTTGGTTTATCCACTTACAGTTTATTATGTGGCTCATACCTTTGTTCACACCAGCTTTTGAACCAACAAATCATGCAAATCCTTCAGCGGACTTTTTAACCTGACCTCCGCCTCTGGTTGGCTTCAGCCTTACTCGGTTTCTGAATATGTTTTAGGCATTTACGTTACATTTTATAGACTTAAACACTAAAAAACATTTACAATACACCTGGTCAAATACTTTGCTGCGAGCGAAACATCACCTAAAGGATCATTGAATCATTGATCATTGATCATTGATTGAATCAGGATCATTGATCATTGAAGATGCATAGAGCAGACACTCATTCAAGTGTTAACCGCATCTAACGCTGCTGAACTTTGGTGATCGGCCGAGGTATAGTTTCGCTACCTCACTAAAATGCCGGTTTCTATTAGATTATAATGTCTCATTGAAAGTTTCGTGACTCAATTTTTGAAGCATTTTTAAAACAATCAAAAATTACAGCATAGAAATACATAAATTCCATTTGTCACTCTCTCATCCATCTTTTCTCAAATTTTAAAATATAAATCTAAAAGAAACAATTCATTCCTACCAACGTCCTGGATCTTTCCGCATAAGTTTCGCCTCGTGGGACAATTTTCGGATTTGCATACTCTTCAGCCTGTCCCTTTCCTTCCTCCGGGTGGCGCGAGAGAGCAAGAAAGCCACGCCGCGTGTGTACGTGTTGACTCGCGGCGTTCAATGGCTTTCAACAAGTAGGGAGCGAAGGGAGAGCTTTCGAGTGGATACTCAATCAAAAGTGCCTGCTTGTAGCGAGCGAGAGATAGAGATAGGGCGCGGGGCTCTTCGGCCCCCTTGGGAGGCGTCCCGGCGTCTTTCCCGGGCTGTTTGAGCGACGGGGGACGCTGTTGTCGATCATTAACGGCTCATTGGCACCTGTTCATTGAAGATATTTTTTTTTCAATTATTTTCGGGGGATCCTTCACGGGATATTCGATGGATGGCTGACACTTAAAGATCGTTTCGACTTAAACATCATTTTGACTGTTTCTCACGTTAGATTTCTATTTGATTGTTTTCGAATTGATTTCAATATCGTAAACTAATTTTTTGAACTTATGTTAAACTTTCGTAAAGAGTAAAAACCTTAAGCTTCTGTTTTGTTCGTCGACTTAAAGAATGATCAATGAAGTCTTGTAGATTCATCATTACTTCTATGTTGTATTAGTTTTAGGTATGCGGTTGAATATTTTACGTGCTAGGAGAGGGTCAGGCATCCAGATCTCAGATTTTGTTTAAACGATGACCACAGTTTTCTTATTACAAAATATGGAAAAAAAACCAAAATATTAGGAGGAAGAAAAAATCCCGTGTACAAATCCTTCTTTTATAAAATAATGAAAGTACACCGTGAAAATTCACATTGACATAATAAATGCAATATTTTTTCTACTTACAAAAAAGAAGCCATTCATTGTGAAATCGGAGGCAGAAACTCTCAAATTGAATAGAAACAATCTAGCATTATTTTTATTCAAAGTACAACAGGGACAATTCATGATCACATAGTGATCTCGTTATTGACTAATAAAATAAAATTCATCATTAATAAGGGAGAAGGGGAGAGAAAAGGAGAGTATGAATCGCTCTATCCTTAATTTAAACCCTGATTAATATTACATCGATACACGGTCGATAAACCACATTCGTTAAATATTTCGAACCATTACAAAATAATGATCGAATTGAAGTCAAAGCCAGGACAATTCACTTTCTCTCCCTCTCTCCCTCCCTCTCTCTCTCTCTCTCTCTCTCACTCTCTGTCTCTCTCTGTCTCCTCTCTTTTTCTCTTCATTCCAGGGTTTATTTGCCCGGAGCCCTAGCCTCGTGCATAATGCGAGCTGGTTCACCGTGAGCATCGTGCAGCTAATCGGCGCTTCGCGATACCAATCAGACCTTTGTATTTGCCCGCGTCCGATGAAAAGAAGAGTCGGACGGAAAATAAAAAAAAATGCGCGAGGAATGGCTCTGCGCGATGCTCGCAGCCTTGATCTCCTTTTTGTTATCCTACGTACTTGTACAAGGGAAATCTGTTTTGATTTCAGTAAAGCTTAATTTTTTTTCTATTGTCGCGTGTGTTGCGCAGTTGCTCTTTATTACAATGCCTGTTTAGCGAGTAGCGATTGTTGAGTGGGAGGGACTCGTGAATGACGCTTTTTTCTCTCTCTCTCTTGCGGTGCTTTATTGCAGGTACGTTTTATTGAGATTAATTGGCTTTAACGAGCGAGCCCCAAGGTCTTTTATCCATTAACGTCGCGGTATAAAGTAATTTGATAAAGGGCGGGTTCAAAGCTTTGAAGTAGATAGAAATGATATTGACAAAAACGTTCCAATTAAACCTGAATTTCCGCGAAGCTCCACTGAATTGTTTGCTATTTACTTTCGAATAAACTTGCCGAACAGAAAATACGGACGAGTCGCGTGATATTTTAAATGAAAAACATCCTATCCGTGTCATCTTATAAACAAGTGATGCAGGCTGCAGCTTGGGCAAAAACAAGATATTCATGTGCGATATGCTGATGAAATGAAAACAAGAATAGGTGCATCTGGCTAGGATCCTAATTGAATCAGGCGAAAACGAAACTAGAAGCTGCATGGATAATCGAGGATAATGGGTCGATGTATAATTTCGGGGACCAGCGATGATTGCCTTCCTTCCACCAGTAATAATTACGTGATGTTTTTGGCCTCTCCACACGCTACATGCTGTCATGCGAGTGACGTGTTTCGCGCGCGCTTATTGATTTGAAAATGACCGATGCAACGACAAATGAGAATTTCATGATGGACTTGTTGCGTTTTCTTCCATGTTTGAAGAGGAAGAAAAATTATCCGGATCGAATGCGATGATTGGTCGGTGCACGTGTCGATGCGTCGGATAAGATCCTTTAAATTTTTATTGGCACGTGCATCGAAATTATTTGCTCTGTTGGATGTATTGTCAATTCGATTGAAGTTGAATAAATATTCTGAATAATAATCGTTTCTTTTATTTATATTAAAAATTTATTTTATTAAACCAAATTGATTCTGAAGAAAGAGGGCACTTACGAATTCAAGTTCGTTTTTTGCTAAAACTTAAAGTTTTTAATGTCTGAGCAAACCTTTGTACACTCCTTTGCATATCGCGTATTATTTTTTTTCTCGCTTGTATTTTATAGATATTATTCGTATTAATTTAAATTTTTTCCGCTTTTTCCTTTTTGTCTTTCTATCGTTTCTTTTTCTCCCTCCTCTTCATCATTCACTTCCTCTTCTTCCTCTTCTTCCTCTTTTTCCTCTTTTTCCTCTTTTTCCTCTTTTTCTTTCCTTCCTTTTCTTTAATTCCCCTCTTTCTCTTCCTCTTCCACTTTTCTTATTTTTGGTCTTCCCCCGTCATTTTGTTTTCCTTCTTCTTTCTCTTTCTCTCTTCCGATTTCACGATTTATTCTAGAATAGATTCTTTCCCTTCTTTTTCTTCTTCCTCTTCTTCTTCTTCTTCCTATTCCTTGTCACAAATTCTTCTCTTCCTCCTCTACATCTGCTTCATCTTCCTTTTCTGTCAAATCCACCATTTCCTACTTTTGATGTTCTTCATCCTCTTCATCCTCTTCCTCCTCTTCCTCCTTCTCCCGCTACACTTTTTTCTTCCTCACCTTCTACATATTAGTTCTTTCAATCACCCTATATTTCTTGTTCTCCTACGTTTCCCCTTTCACTTCTACATATTACTTTCCCCGACATATTTTTTCCCTATCTCCCTTTTCCTCTCCATATAATTCTCTTCTTCCCTTCTAGATTTCCTCTTCTAATATCTCTTCTTTCTTTCCCAATCTCGCTTTTCCTCCTCTATCCCTTTCTCGTTTGCTTTTTCTTCTTCATCCTTTTCTTCATTTCTTCTTACTCTACTTCTTACTCTATTAGTTTCTTTTTTTCCTTTGCTTTCTCTTATTCTTCCTATTGTTCTTCTTTCTTCACTTTCCCTCTGTCTTCTTCTTTCTGTTCGACTCTTTTCTCTACCCATTTCGCGTTTTTTTAATTCATCTTCTTTCTCTTGTTCGTCGACTTATTCTTCTTACCTTTGCTTTCCATATTTTTCTAAATCCCACACTTCTTCATCCACTTTAACCCCTCTGTATTTTTCCTAATCTCTCCCTCTTCTTTTGCATTTTTGTCCTTTTCTTCCTTTCTTTCATCTTCTTTTTCTTCTTCATTTACTTCTTCCTGCTTTATTCTTTTCCTCTTCCTCCCTTCTTCATTTTTGACTCTTCCCCTTCCTCTTCTACCTCTAGCCGTTTCCCCCTTTCCCTCCCTAATACTCCCCTTTTCTTTTCTCTTTTCTTTCACGTTCGACGTTTATTTCTTCATCCCAATCATTTCCATGTTGCGACCTTACACTTCTTCTTCTTCTTCTTCTTCTTCTTCTTCTTCTTCTTCCACTTTCTACATTCATTTTTTTGTTGTTCCCTTTGTATATTTCTTCTTCGTCTACAATTTCAATGCTGCTCTTTCACTCCTCCATTTTTTTTGCCTTCATACTGTTCTTACACTTCTTCCCCTCTCCTCTCTTCCACCTCTTCTGTTTGTTCTCCCATCTGTCTCTTCATTCTCTTCCTTCTTTCCCCTTTCGAAACTTCATTCTCTTTTTCTATATTTTTATGTTCATCAACTTCTTCCTTTTCTTCTCTTTCTTTCTTTTCCACTTCCACTTCGTTATTCCCTCACGCCACTTCTTCCTCCTCTTATGTTTATTCTTTTTCGACTTCATCTTCTACATAATCTACATCTTTATCTTCTACTCCTTTTCTTCTCTTCCTTTTTTCTTTTCTTTTTTCCTCTTCTACCTCTTCTTTCTCTTTATTTCTTCTTCTTCCGTTTTTCCATTACTTCAACCTTTTCGCCGTCTTTCTCTTTTTCATTCTTCATCTCCCTTTCTTATTCTTCTTAAAATATTTGTATCATTGATCAACAATGTTACGCAAGTAACTTTTAGAAATTTTCAAATGTATTTTACAACTTCATATTAAATCCACTCTATCACTCGCTATTAAGCCCTTGGTAAAATGAAATCCAGTAAAATTTAAGTTTCTCTCTAATTACTTTACCGTTATTTCCGAAACCAGTAATTCCCATCTAAAAGCTTATAATGAAGGCCCATGCAATTCGATTTTATAGGCTCCTTCCCTTTTGGTTATCTAATGGCCCTGCACTAAGCACAGTTTACCCGGACTCCCCCGCTAAACTCTCATATCAGTACCTTGTACGTATCTTTCGCTCACGAAAAAGCGACCTGTAAACCGCAAGCTCGAAAACGAATTCCTCGCGCAACGACATCGATCCACGCAATTTAATTCCGTCGAAAAATATAATGCCAACTCGTGGGGGAGCGGTCGTTTCGACGGCAATGACACTAGGAGCCAAGTATCGCGACGTAACGGCGGCCCTCGAATAAAGGAGCACTTGCCCGAGAGGCCGGAGACGGAAACAACGAGTGTAATGCAATTTCAGCGCGGAACGGAGCGGAGCGCGCGATATGACACGCGTATGCAGAGATAGCACCGTAGTCGGGTAGGTAAGCCCCCCGGGGCTGTATTGACGGCGCAACAGGGAGAAACAGAGAGAAAGAGAGAGACTGAGAAAACGAGGAAAGGAGTTAGACAGCGAAAACCAGAGGAAGAAAGAGAGAAGAAAATGGAGAAACAAAGAGGCAGACAGAAATATAAGGGAGAGAGGGAAAGAGAGAGGAGTACGGGACGAGTCTCTTGGGCTAGAGGCATTGTATTGGCTCGGTGAACCAAAAAGAGAGCAAATAAATGCAAGATATCGCCGCCGCAACGTATTCGTTTGCCGGTCCTACCGCGAGCGCTTTGTCATCAATCTCTTCCGCTTCAATTTTTCAACACGTACCCTGCATGTATCTGTGTGTGAGTGTGAGTGCGTATATACGTGTATGTGTATGTGAGTGTGTGTGTGTGTGTGTGTGTGTGTGTGTGTGCGTGTGTGTGCACGTGCACGGGGGCTTTGTGTGTTTTGCGTACGGTACCTATGAATGTGTGGACGATATAAATAGATTCACCCGGAAAAGAGAAATCTTCGCGAGAACATTGGGGAGGGAGCGGGTGGACTGTGCGGAGAATTTCATTTTCACGTAAACATTCATCACTGGGATGGTGTATGTCACGGGATCGTTATCCTCCGAGCATTGATTGATAATTTTATTTGCTCTTTTCTTAATTGTTCTGCTCTTTTGTTGCTCTAGATTCTTTTGCTATTTTCGATGAAGTAAAGGACAGTTTTATACACTTTTTAGAGTTAGATAAAACAAATTTGTTTTTATTGGAAAAATTAGTGGATTGTTTTAATAAACATGCGGGAGTATAGGGTAAAGTGGATACTGGAATGGAAACCATCAGCCACTCTGAATTTAAACTAAAGTGGGACTTTTCACTTAGAATTTCTTAAATTAACCTTAAAATACCAGAAAAAATCCATAAAAACGTAAAAACATATAATTCACAACCCTATAGTACAAACCGTCAATTATAATGGACATAGCCATAAACTGATCAGTTAACATTCGAAGGCCAAAGTGGCCAGTTTTTGGACAATAACAGATTTTACACTCTTTCTAAAAATGCAAAAAGATTACAAAAATGTTATATCATATTCAACTACTTTGTCCAACAATTTAGAAAATTCAAATCTCTGTTTATATATATATATATATATATATATCAACCACTGCTTATGTATATCAACTTTGAAAAAAATGAATAATTTTAAATTAAATACATTTTCAACTACTAAGCATAAATTGGTGAATAAATTGGTGAATAAATTCAGAGTTGTAAAATCCTTAAATTAGCAACAAGTAGATAAATGTTTTAGTGTACTTTGAAAGTATATAAGCAGAAAGTAAATATTTCACAATTTATGCCGCAGTGCATAAGAATAATTTACAATGCATTATCATTTAAAGAAATTTATGATTCGCATCAAATGTTGGTACACAGTTTTTCAAACGCTTCACTCATGTTAATTGAAAAGCTTGTCAATTATTTTCCAATCGATTATTCTTGTTATGTTTTTTAAAAGAGCAAGAAAAAGTAGCACACAGAAAGGTATAGACTAGGTTACTTTCCGTCCTCTAAGCTCATCAATCTTTACGTTTCACTCTCGATTACTCCCCCTTTTGTTCTTTTTTACTTTTTTATGCGCTAGATCAGTTACCCGCTCACATCCTCCACACTTTGAAGTACATTAGAAGCATATTTCAATATGTCACCCAATATTTTACTCACATCGTACTTTTTCTTACTTAACATCTTATACAAAATTTGAGATTTGTTTAATAATTTATCATAATTAAAAGTACAAATTTATTTTGTTTCTGCAATCAGAACGAATTTTAAAATTAATAAATTAAAAACTTTCAAGGAATTAGTAATATTTATGAATAATTGACTTTCATTTGAACTGCAGTTCTATTAATTTTAAAGTAACTAACTAAATCTAAATCTTGCATTAATTCGGAACACGTTCAGTTAAGTGCACATGGGAAAACCCGTCCCCGAGAATTCGAATAAGAATAAGCGAAAATGTATGAAAGCTGATACCAAACCGAAAATGGAGATGCAATGTGTACTTGAATGAAGATGTGACGTGTAATATGTATGCCGGTGGGCAAGATGTGGGTCAAGTAGATGGATTATTTTTGTTATAAATTGAAAAAGAAAAGAAAAAAGAATTGACAAGGTATATTAAAAGGACGAAATTGAATTACGTGCTGCAGAAAATTTACCAGTCGATATGCGAATAATTTTATTCCCTTATTAATTTTTTTATTCAGTAATCACTAAATAATTATTCTTTTCCAATTTTCTTATAATTATTTAATTTTAATATTAATATTCATATAGTTTTTTAATATTATCAATTTTTTGTTTACAATAAGTTTTATTCTCCGAACAGATTATTAGGTAGCCATCAATTTGTTCGTTTTGGGGGGATAAAAAAAGGATTCTCTGATTTCCTAGTAAAATACCACTTTGATAAAAAAAATCGAATCCCTAGAGTACGTTAGGTATCCTCAGGAGTACGTTAGGTATCCTCAGGAGTACGTTAGGTATCCTCAGGAGTATCTTAGGTATCCTCAGATATACCTTAGGTAACCTCAGGAGTACCTAAGGTATCCTCAGGAGTACCTAAGGTATCCTCAGGAGTACTTTAGGTATCCTCAAAAATACCTTTAGTATCCTCAAAAATACCTTTAGTATCCTCAAAAATACCTTTAGTATCCTCAAAAATACCTTTAGTATCCTTAGATAGGAGTACGTTAGGTATCCTCAGGAGTACGTTAAGTATCCTCAGGAGTACCTAAGGTATCCTCAGATGTACCTTAGGTAACCTCAGGAGTACCTAAGGTATCTTCAGGAGTACTTTAGGTATCTTCAAAAATACCTTTAGTATCCTCAAAAATACCTTTAGTATCCTTAGAAATATTTAAGTATCCTCAGAAATACTTAAGTATCCTCAGAAATACTTAAGTATCCTCAGAAATACTTAAGTATCCTCAGAAATACTTAACTATCCTCAGAAATACCTTAGGTCTTAGATATTCTTGGAAATAGTTTAGGTATCCTTAGGGATTTCAGTTTTCTAATTTACTTATAAAAGTAATTAAAATAATTGACTAAAGAAAATCAATTTTTACAAAAATTTGAATTAATAAAGAAAAAAAAATGAAGCAAGTAGGCAATTGATCAGCTGTGTGGAATCAATTAGTTAAAAAAATTTCTCATCGCTTTTTTGTAATGCAAAAATTATGTCGCTAGAGCTGCAACAATATGCAAACAGTTATCCAGCAGATAATTAAAATATATTTATCATTTATAAAATAAAAAGGTATTTAAAAGAACATAAACAGCAACTAAATTACAATAAATTTTGTCCCTCGAACAGATTATTAGGTATAGCTATCAATTTTCGTTTTCGCAGATAAAAAAAAAGCTTGCATAAAATATTTACTCGCTTCAGGAGGATAAGAAATGAATCTCTTATTCCCTGGTAAAATATGTCTTTGATACAAAAAAAAAATTTATTCCCCTAGTGTATCTAGGCACCGAAGGCACTTCCCTCGTCGGACGATTTATGAAATTCATCTATCAGGGAGGAAAAAAAAAAGCCCGGGCGCAATGGGCCAGCACGTGTAAATCTTGTGCTCTTTGTGTGTTTCAGCCGACAGCAGTTTTCTATTGGCGAACGCTCAGATCGTCGACTTCCCGATCGTCTACTGCAATGAGAGCTTTTGCAAGATATCCGGCTACAATCGCGCCGAGGTTTGTACTTTTTTCTCTCGCTTTTTTCCGTTTCACCTCGAATTGGACCCCTGTGCATATATCCTCGAGCACTTTGTAAAATCAACCGAAGAGTTTTTTTTCTTTTTCTTTGCTCGATAAAAGTAAAACTTTGGATCAGTATGAAAAATTTCGAAACTTGAGAAACCTAATTAATTTTTTATTTATTTACTTTTAACTAATTTAGATTGATTTAAATGTAAGAAAAACATTACTTTTTTTTTAATAATTTTAGAACGAATTAGTAAGTTTCGCTTGAGGGGAGAGATTCATTTAGAAGCCAAAAATTGCATTATTTTCGTTTATTTTTAAAAGTTTGACATGTATTGAAACATGTGTCGATGCATAATAATGAATTTTATTATTTAGAAATTAGATTCATTCAAAATTATCTTTTTTTCGGAATTGTTTCTTCTCACTTTAGATAAGATTAATGTTAAAGGGTTAAAATGTTGAAATTTTATCTCGCCACTTGAAAAATCTAGACGATGTCGGACGTGAAAGCTGAAAGACGAATCCCGACGGCCCACATCCGTCGATACGTCGACGGGGTCATCCACGTGCGTCCCGTGCCGTCAGCGCTCTGCGAGCCCCGGCGTCTTATCGCCGCGCAGACTTTGCCAAAATCCCGGCCCCGGTGATTTATGGCCACGCATTAGGCGGCGGCCCGCTGCCAATAACCGCGGCGGGAATTAATTTCGCGGGCGCACCCAGCGCCGCGAAGCAACTTGGGATTAAACCGGAATTGTTTTTGCGCTATTAGCAGTCTTATCGCGCGGGGGATCGCTCGGATAGTTTCCGGACTTTTTGCGGGTGTCGCGGATGCGCGATGGGGTGCGCTCGTTTCGCGGAGGCTACAGGGTGCGGGCGAGACGCTCGGGTTTCAGAGGAAAAATGAGAATGGGGTATTCCTCGAGGGCTGGTGGCACTGTTGAAATTTAAATCCTTCAGGATTGATTTTACTTGGGGATAACGCTAGGTGCACTGAAAAGAAATGAAGAATTTCAAATTAAAGATTAATTTATTGTTATTTTAAGAAAATAGCTTTCTTTTTACATTCCAATCCATAATTTGTTGAAAATAGAATTTTTTTCAGTGTAGTATTTTGTAATTAAGTTTTGTATTGTATCTTCAAAAGGAATTATATTTATATATAGTTTTTTGTTATTTGACAAAATAATAAAGGATAATTTTCGAAAAACTATCTTAAATTTTTGATCAATAAACTAACCAGGAGAGTGTCTCACCTTCGGAACACCAATCTCTTCGCAACTTTACAGGATGTTTTCTTCAACCTAAACATGAAGCCTGATACCTTTAGTTTGATTTCATAGGCCTTTATTTAGTAGATATAGCTTGATTTGTTAACATTGTTAATATTGCTAGAATATCTGTATATACAATACTTTTAGCATTTCCTATATAAGCAATGTTAAGGTTTTCAGCTATACCTGCTGAATAAAG
>UXGC01001950.1:0-15306 GCA_900480045.1 Eurytoma adleriae | reverse complement strand
AATAAATAACTTTCGGTCAAAAATTTATGTTATTTGCCGACTGCACAAATTTTATGTAACGAGTTTCGTATCATTAAACTTCAAACACAAAAAGTGTATTTTTGCATTTCCTTCTACTAACTTTAAACAGTGTTATATTTCTGCGCGGAGACTAAGGTGCTTTCGCGGGGTTATTTTCACCTCGCGGGCTTCTGCATCATTCATCAAATAGATCCATTACAGGTGACGCGTAATGACGGAGTGAGGTGTATTTATCGCTGCGTAGCAAAAAGAGAATAACTTTTTCAGGAAGTTTTTAATGATTTGCCAAACTGTGCTTCAGCCTTTTTTTTTGGCTGGAGTTATTGAGATGCAGCGAGAACCGAGTAATGAGTTTTCGCGGCGTTTTAATCGCTTACTTTCGATCGAAAAAAATGCATAATTCGAGTGACGAAAAACTGGCTGTTTATTACATTTGTTGCTAAAAAATTAATAATTCGAGAAATGAAAAACATAGCGGTTTATTCCATTTATTGTAAAAAATAAATCATTCGAGATATGAAAAACTGGATTTTACATTTGTTGCAAAAAATAAAAAATTAGAGAAATGAAAAACTGGCTGTTTATTACATTTGTTGCTAAAAAATTAGTAATTCGAGAAATGAAAAACATAGCGATTTATTCCATTTCTTGTAAAAAAATAAATAATTCGAGATATGGAAAACTGGATTATTTATTACGTTTGTTGCAAAAAAAATAAACAATTGGAGAAATGAAAAACTGGTTGTTTATTACATTTGTTGCTAAAAATAAGTAATTCGAAGAACGAAAAAGTATGGATGTTTATTTCATTTCTTGTAAAAAAATAAATAATTCAGGATATGAAAAATTGGATGGTTACGCTAGTTGCAAAAAAATAAATTAATAATTCGAGAAATGAAAAACTGAGCTATTATTACACTTGTTGTAAAAAATAAATAATAATTCAAGAAATTTGTTTTGCGAATCGATTGTGAATATTGGGATTATCCGCGAGAGAAACCTATTTATAAGCTTATCACAATTAACGAGTGCTTATAGATAATGTGAAATGTTTTCTTAGTTAAGACGAGCGATCCACGAGGCTACTAAATATTATAAAAGATGCGAATAAACTTCTCAGTTTAGAGAAGAAGTTTTAGTAAAATTTGCTATATTTTCTAGTAACCAGGGGATGTACACGATCTAGACCGAAAATTACTATAAAACATAGCAATTTTTACTAGAATAAGTAGCAATTTTTGGTTAAAAGCTATAATTAATAGCATTTTTTAAAACAATCGTATTAAATTATTCTAAAACATTTTGCTCAGTGTGTTCATCCTGAAGGCAGAAGTAGATGAATTATTACTCCACGTGCCAATTTAATAATTTGTAAGATGTTCCAGAACCGCATTATATCTTTCCATTTGGTCCAGTAAATAAATTAGAAACATGTTGACGTCAATCTGGGTTTTTATAAACCTGCGTATGCCACGAAATTATTAATTGTCCGCAGCTGTACAGAAGTAATGCCGTTTCACGCGTGGACATACATTTTAATGATCTAATTTTTAGCATAAAATTAAAATTAGATGAGATCTTCTAGTTACTTAAAAACATTTATGTCTCATCTCATTAAATTTCTTTAACTCCACAAAAGTTTTATAACCCAAACTAATTTTATGATTAAAAAAGATAAATTTTAATTTACCAAATATGCGATTAAATTTTTTTTAAATCCCATTAAAATTATATCCAGACGATAAACTTCATAATCACAAACAGCTGATTAAACAAATCCCAATAAAATGTATTTTCGCGTACCAAATATTTAAGATTAATAACCGAGAAAAAAAAATTATGTTTTCCAGAGTTGCGATAAACAGGGGCGATTGTCCGCTCTTTAAAATCGCTGACAAACTTTTCCTACAAGTACAATTCGTGAGGCCGTTGATAAGGAAGCTAAGATCGTTACGCAAGTGTATCTTTTAAATAAATAAAATTTTCGATATTCGGAGATTCCGATCGCATTTTGGGGCAACGAGATTTTGTAGCAAACACACTTATCAATCTCGTAGATCGATATCTATCGCTCCAGATATCAGTTAATACTTATTTTCGAAAATAATGTGGATGCGACAATTTTAATTATATATCCGAGATAAATCGAATTAAGATGGACAATGAATTAGAAACTTGGTTACTTTCTACCAGGATTTCTTCACTTCACTTCTCGATTTTTCGATGATTTTTTTAAATAATAAAATAAATAAATTTTTGTAATATTAGCGAATTTGCATGTCTATGGTGATGAATATTATTCCTGCACTTTATGCATATTTCGATAATGATTTATCGCTGTGGTTATTCGATTATTTTGAAAGAAAATGTGCAATTCTTAAATTTTCGTGGTTTCTTTTGACTATATTATAAAATTTTACATTAGAGAATTAGCAAGTCTTTTGTTAGAAAATTATTCTGCTTTATGCATCATTCGATAATGATTTATCACTGTGTTCATTGCATCTGTATTATTTCTAAATTTAAATATTACTCATCTATAATAATTTACTATATTTTAAATAACGAAATTCAAAATATTAATTTATTATAAGAAAGTGTAAAATCTAATTTTGTTTAACTATTTCTGTCTATAATTAAACTATGAATCGTTTCATAAAATATTGAGAAATTTATAAATTATTCAACAATTTATTTTAATAAACATCACTTCAATCGCATTTTTTATGAAAAATTAATATTTTTTAAAAATGCATTCGTTTTATACCTTATCTACAAAATATTAGCCATTTTTTTATAAAATTGCGTTTTAACACTTTTAAGTACTGTCGCTTTAATGAATGAAAAATTTACGAGAAGTTTTGAAAGTTTAAGGGTCGTAAATAACATAAAATAGTACACTTATTTTCTCAGACTATAAAAACGCGGAAAGAAGATCTCCGACATCTTATTACACTTCAAAACTTGTTTATCTATTTTAAACAACTCACTTGTAAACTAGTAAAAATCTAAATACTTAGTACACAATTACATACCGAAAGTGAAGAAATTTTTTCCACCATACCCTGGTAGAAATTTAATCATAAATTGGTCAATTTATGGTCAATTGCCTTCTTCATTGACCAGTTATGGTCAATTTATGGTGAATTTTCTACCAGGGTAGTAATAAAAAAAGTATCTCTCACCACCGATCCCAAGCAATCACGCACTTTCCCCCAAAAGTAAAAAAAAAATCGGTAAAGTAACTAACCCTCCAGCAGCTGCCTGAGCTTCTCGATCCCCTTCTTGACATTCTCCTCGGTCTCCCTCAGCTCCTTGACCGCCAGCGCCTTACTAGCTTCATCAAGCGGCCCCTCGTTCAGTTGAAAATCGGCCATGTCTCCTCACAACCCCCGCAGCAGCCAAAAAAAAAGAGTACCCGAACGAAACCCAAAACCTCGGGAACCAACCCAAAAAATAGTAATAAAAGAAAAGAAACACCGATCGTTCGGTCACTCGATCCTCGCAGCTCGAGCGTCGCCGGTGCTTCTGTCGTCGGCTGGCCGGCTCCTCGTCTCTTCCTTCGTCCTCCCCGCCCGTCGGCTCCTCCTCATCTACGACGGGAGCACTACCGATCTCTCTCTCTCTCGCTCCGATTCCAAAGTCCAATCGGTCGTAAGTGTGTAAGTGCGCGCGTGTGCGAGTACTCGAACGCGTCACTTCTTTTTCTTTATCCGGCGCGGTGACAGATAAAGGCCGCGCGCGGCTTTGATAAGAGGCCCGTGGGTACGTCTACTGGCCGAAGGGGACCGGCCGGCGCGGTGCACCGCCGAGCGAGCGTATCGCGCGTATGAGTGTCGTCGATCTGCTCCTTTGTCTATAGGTACTCGCCTCTCTTTCTCTTTTCCCTCGCTGGTTCCCCACCCGGCGCGGATCCTTCGGCGGTTTTAAAGGGCCCCCCGCGCGCGCTCGCGGGGAGAAAGGCCGGATCGCGGAAGATAAACAGCCGGTGGGCTCAGGTGTGATGTGTGTATACCGGTTTTACGTAATACCGATCGCCGGCCTGGGTAAACACGCGACGTGCGATATTGACGGGTCCGAGAGGCGCGCGAAGTTGTTGAAGCGCATATTTGTAGGAGTTTGGAGATTCTAAAGGAGTCGAAAGAATGTAAACAGAGATGAGGGTAATGTTGTGCTTTGTGAGTGATCGGAGAGACTTAATGGACTATTTCGTCGTTTCTAAGGAAGAAAAGCACATCTCATTTCTTCCCAACGAGGAAAAGCACATTTCATTTCTTCTCGGCGAAGAAAAGAACATTTCACTTTTTCATTTCTTCCCGACGAGGAAGAGCACTTTTCATTTCTTCTCGGCGAAGAAAAGAACATTTCACTTTTTCATTTCTTCCCGACGAGGAAAAGCACATTTCATTTCTTCTCGGCGAAGAAAAGCACATTTCAATTTTTCATTTCTTCCCGACGAGGAAAAGCACATTTCATTTCTTCTCGCCGAAGAAAAGCACAGTTCACTTTTTTCCGACGAAGAAAAGCTCTTTCCGTAATTTTGCCGCGACGAAAAGCACTTTTTGGATTTTGCCACGAAAAAAGTACATTTGGGAAGCTCACGATATGTGCATTTCTTCACGGGGAACTCGCAAAATGTGCTTTTCTTCACGGGGAACTCGGAAAATGTGCTTTTCTTCAAAGGGAACTCGCAAAATGTGCTTTTCTTCGTTAGGAGCGACGAAATGCACTGAGAAAGAACTAGAGTAGAAATAAACAGGTGGTTACTAGCTTTTCTGGTAAATATAAGCCGTGCACTAGAAGTTATAGTAAAATTTAATAAAATTACCCTTAGATTTATAATTACTTATCATTTTGTAGTAAACTTTAATTTATAGATTTAGTGCGTACTTTATGAAATAGTAAAAGTAATAAATAAATCTATTAATAAAATTTTTATTACAAAATTTTTAACATTTCTGTTGCGAAAATATCCTATAGGATTTCCTATAGACTTCCTATATAGCAAATCCAGTAGGAAACCTATAAATCCTATAGGAATCCTACAGGAATTCCTATATACATTTTTCGCGCTAATAATCCTACAGGATTTCTTTCCTATAAAAAATTCTGTATAGATAAACCTATAGAAGATCTTATAGGATTATAGTAGTGCGAAAAATTCACTATTCTTAATGCACGATTCTTAATGTAGGATTTCCTATCGGATATTTTCATAAGGGTTACTATACACTGTAAGTTTGTCTAATTCTTACCAAATTGTTTAGCAACTTTTAGAAGATTATTAACTCAAAATGTCAGTCTGTGACCAGATCTAGAAAAATTTATTAAACTTTTTGTAAAAATTACTAAAATCTCAGTGTAGAAGTTGCACTAAAATTATTGTTAAATTATAGTTTTTTTACCATTCATGTAATAAATTGTACTGTAGATGTATAAGTATCTTTTATAAAACAGTAAATAAATCTATATGTATAGAAAAATTTTTCTATTACTATAAAGATAACAAGAGATACCATCATTAAAGTAACAATTACTTCATTCCGATTTTTTAAGGTGCAAAGTAAAATTAACATTTGACTTTTTTCTCAGTATGAAACGTAATATACAGGAGTTAGTATAAAGTGCGAATTTGCTAATTTGGGACATTTAAATTTTCGCCGCCGGTACGACATTTGCAGGATCCGAACAAAAAAAAAGCGGCGCGTCGCCGGATGAAGAAAAACGCGAGTTAAAAACACACCTGTGTGATTTTGCTCAGTCATTCGGGAGATTCAAAGTTCGCGCTGCCCGAAAATAGCCGATCTCTCAGAAAGAAAACATCGCATAGTAAGCGAATCCTTGAACTACGCGCGATCCACACATCGAATCTTTTTTCTTTCTTCTTCTTCTGCTTAATTAAATATTACGCTCCGTGGGTCATTTCTTTTTTGCTTCGATGCACGAGTGGCCGTGACTAATCCGTAATGCGTAATTTTTATTTCCTCCGAATCGCAATGAGAGTCACACATTTGCAATTTCAAGTGTCAGGATCAAAGTGTCTTTTTTTTCATTATTTCTTTTTCAGAAAGCCTTATCTTAAATGAAAAAGAAGAGGAAAACACTGTCGGTTTATATTGCGTTTCTTGTGAAGTGCCACACACGATAATAGAAAAATAAACTTCGTAGTTATACGTCCTGGAAATTAGCGAAAACTATACCAAATATCGGTACCTCGATAGGAGAAAACTATAGAAGATTTCCGCAAAAATGACATTTTTTCAATTTAAATTGAAGAAGAAACACTGCTATTTTATTTTAATTTTAAGGATCTTACTTTAATTTTCTACGAAAAATTTTAGATTTAAGCCTAAATCACTTGTTGCATATTTCGTATGAAAAATATGACTCGAATAAAAAAAACATTTTAGTTTAGATATTAGTCATCCTCTACAGTGCACTGATAATAAACCTCTCGAAATTCTTGCGCAGATGACACAATGAGCTTCTTACTATTCCAGATCTAAAAATTTTGAAGCTTATTACTATTCTGAATCTAAAAATTTGAAAGGATTAGTCTATTTAAAAAAATAGAGTCATTCTTCTCTCGATTGGCTAATTTTTTAATTGAATCAAGATTTTTGCACTCATTCACATTGCGAAACATGTTTAATTTCTCTCGAGATACAAAAAAAAAAAACAAAAAACTCGTCTATCTTTAACAATTTCCTGTTTATTTGATTTTCCGATTTTCTCTATCAATAAGAAAATAACTTAACGAATAGATAATTCCGTAATCACGTTTAAACAGTTAAAGTCGATTACAGAGCAAACATGCAATTTCAAAATAGAATTTTTATCAATTTTAGAAATAAATTAATCTTTTTACATCCTGGACGAAAAATTCCTTGGCGAAATCATAACTAAGTTATTTTTTAATCGAAGCCAAGCAGACGCGTCGCAAAAACTTGTTGTTCTTAAAAACCAGTCTATCGAATAAAATTTTCGTGAATAAATATTGTCTCTCATAGCTGAATCGAGTCCGCAGCATAAATATCCAATTTGAAGTGCTACTTAATAAAAATCTGTCCTTCCTTTCTTACTCGCGTATATCAACAAGTAGGTACAGTGATCGGATTGGCTTGTTATTGCAATGAAAATTGTCGTGTTTCATTAGTAAAACAAAGATTTTTTTCGATGACTCGGGTCGTTTTCTTCGCGTGCTCGAGCAAAAATTTCCCCCGAATGATTCCGCACGTGATTTGCATTACTGATTAGAGGCACGATAGATTCGTAAGGTAAAGAGACATCATCTTCATTAAATTTTCAAATTTATATTTAGTCTCATAATCTGTAAAAAAAATACGCGGAATAATATTAAAAGAGAAAATCAAATGAAGTATTAGTCACTATTAATATTAGTATGCATGATTCTCTTATCATCATTTTATATTTTTGTGAATGCTCTAATTTCTTTAAAACTGTACAAACTATACTCTCACTCCATCTGCATTATGAATCATTACGAATTTTAATTAATTACACAAACTACTCCAAATCAGTTCGAAAAGTACTTCTGAAAAATCACACTGCAACTAAGAATTAATCAATTGATTAATTTAAATTAGCAAGAAGATGAAGCGAAGGAAGTTTTTAACTTCTTTATACTCTTTGTTCGCACTATTTTGCTGATTTTGAAATTTCCGCCATACTATTCGATCGTATGAAGATATGTAGATTATTACAATGTATATGCATAAGCAAATTAAAAGAAGAAGGAACCGAAGAAAGAGAAGAAGAAGAAGATGATAATGAAGAAATCGAAAAAAAGAAGAAATAAAAGAAGTGATATTATTTATTAATAAAGAAGAAGTACGATTTTCTTCATAAAAATATAAAAATATTGACGCAGCGTAAGCTAGATTTACATATTACAAAATCGGTAAAAAGGTAAATTTTTATAGTTAATATTAATTGCTTGACACACTTGCCAGTGTCAGTAGAAAAACGTGAGACTTTTGACAAGTTAATTTCACAAAAACTCTTCTGAAAAGTTCTTCTGAAAAATCACACTGCAACTGAGAATTAATCAATTGATTAATTTAAATTAGCGAGAAAATGAAATGAATGAAGTTTTTAACTTCTTTATGCGCTTTGTTCGCGCTATTTTGCTGATTTTGAAAAGTCCGCCGTTGTTCTTTGACCCGCTTACGGTAATAATATTTATACTCATCATTTTGTGATTCACTGCGCAAACCGGCTTTATCTTGCTTTCCTCCTTTTTTTTATTGTTCCTCGTCGATATAACATAATGCATATATCGTTGACTATTGTTTTAAGATGTGTTTACTCTCGCTTTCCATTTTTATCCGAACTGTTTCTTATTTATCTTGCGCTTATCATTCAGTGCACAACAATGCGAGAGACAATGAGTACATTTCAATTTGTAATATATGACTAGTATAATTAAAAATTATTTATTTAACTGTTTTTTTACACAATTATTAGAGTGAATTATGAATAACAAACTACCAATTTTGACTGGGGAGAAATTGATAAAATCTAAATTGTGATAAATAAAGTAGAGAAATAGAAAATATATTTCCATTGAAGGAATTTATGATTACACTAGTCAATATCAAAAAATCAAATTGATGCAAAACATTAAAATAAATAATTTCTATTAGCATCTTCTTGCATTACGTATCCACACACATATGTTTTTTTGCAATAACTTCATTGAAAATGAAGACACATATGTTTTGTTTTGCATTAACTTCATTAAAAATAAAGACACACATATGTTTTTTTTGCAATAACTTCATTAAAAATGAAGATAGAATATTAACAAAGAAAAATAAGGGACATAAATATTATTATTTCGTTGTATTTACACATTTACATTTTTTATACATAATCATATTTTCAACAATGTTTCATTCCAAGCATTACGTCTTCTTTAAAAAAACTAAATTGAAGATGTGATCATATATAGTGAGTAAGAAGAGATTAAACAAACAATTGAAAAACATATATCACATTTCTTTTGAGAAGTACAAAGAAATTTGCATTTTTCTTAACTAAAGAAGAAAAGACTACTACCTAATTGCTTTCATAGAATAAAAGATCCTAGATACTGAATAGTGCCTTACAAGAAAAAATCCAGTGTACCTAAAATATGCATTCAAAAATTATCGTATTTTCAGCTTTTGCGTATCACATTTGATCAAATTCCATCTCTAATTCATTAAAACTAAACATTAGAAAAAGCTCACTTTCTTCCCTAGTTTTACAATGTACTACTATTTCATATAGGTACTGATTTTATATCCACGAAACGACTATAAGTAAATTGCATCAACAAATTTAATTAATCTGTAAAAAAATTCGACATAAAAAACTTGCTAGAAAATTCCTCCTCAAAATAGACAGTAAATAAAGAAGTGAAAACTGATTATCCCGACTTACATGTCATTTAAAAGAGCAGCCGACTCAAGCCGCTCGACAATGGCCGAGGCTTTAAACGCGGAAACTTTTTTTCGGTCGCGAATAGACTCCCGCCTGCCGGCCGCGTATTTGTATTCAAACGAGCAGCCGGCGTCGGAGAAAGAGAGAGAGAAAAAGAAGAGAATCACGACGATTATCTCATCGGCAGCGTGATTGGGCACTTCCTTTCTTTGCAAAAATCAAAAAGCCTTGAGTGGCGATAAACAAAAACGCGAAATTCCGATAGCCGAAAAAAAATCGTGATTTTTTTTTTTAAAGCCAATCACACTTTTTGGGGACTTTTTGCCATCGGCGGTGGTGCATAATTTGAGGTGAACTCGAGTGATAGCAATCCGGTCCACTTCTTTATTTCTTTCGAAGGGAGGAAAATCCGTATGACGCAAGAAGCTTGGAATTTTTTGTTCTTCGGTATTTCGCGGGAGAAGACAGTAATTTTGAAAAATAATTTAATCTTCAAAATAAGTTTGGAATGAACATATTTATTTAAGAAACAGAATATTTATGATGTGATACGAATTGACAATTCTAATTCTTCCTACATATATAAAATTAAGAAAAATTGTCTTCCTCAAACTTTCAATATTACCTATATCCACTTTTCTTAATTTTTTTGGTGATCTGAAGCTAAAATATCATAAATTATTAATTAATTTGTGTATGGCACTTCAGAACACACTTTTCTTTTCAGACTCTTCTAGAACGACTGAAATGTGAAGATAAAAATTAGCGAAAGTAATTTTTTGTCAAGTGTCTTATACTCAGATCTGTGACCGATTAAAGTGGCTTATTTATCGTAGAGGTTGCGGTGAAAAAATAATAATATCTCGAAAATTTCGGAGCATTATTTTTTCACCGGATAATTAATATCGACATTGTTACGTGTTTCATTATTTTGTTACTTTTATTGAGATTAATTATCGATTGACAATCGTACGAATGCGGATCCTTTCGCCCAGGGAAAACTGGTTGCACGTACCTTCACCTCTGCATGACCATATACATTATTTAAAAGTTAATTATAGTTGATATTTTTTAAAATGTAAGGAAGGTACGAGCGGTCAAAGCGTGACTTTCTTCTTTTATTTTTTTTAATGAAATTTGTATCAATTTTCTTAACAGCATCAAACCATGTATTGGATTACAAAACTGTACAACCGCAACAAATTGTGCCCAATAGCTGCGAATGTAATTTCGCGATCGTAAATATACGTTGATATGCCGCGAATGTTGCGCTTTTTGCATCCTGTTCATGTGATATTTTAAGAAAAAGTAGAGTAAGTGTAATGTAATTGGACATTCGAAGAAAACCCAACATCAAAAAAGCCACAGGCCATTAAGTTGACACGGAACTACTCCGCGAAGCAAGGTCGAAAATTGATAGCGAAGTAGGACTTTTACAGTTTGTTGCCATTTGCTCTTTCCTGGATTATTTATTTATCTTTCATGCTATTAGATCTTATGAAGATATGTAGATTATTACAATGTGTACGCATACGCAGATTAAAAGAAGAAGGAGAAGAAGAAGAAGAAGAAGACGACGAAGAAGAAGACGAAGACGAAGAAGAAGAAGAAATAGAAGAAGAAGAAGAAATAAAAGAAGAAGAAATAGAAGAAGAAGAAGAAATAAAAGAAGTTATATTATTTATTAATAAAGAAGTAAGATTTTCTTCATAAAAATATAAATATATTTACGAAGCGTAAGCTAGATTTCCAAATTACAAAATCGGTGAAAAGGCAAATTTTTATAATTAATAATAATTGCTTGACACACTCGTCAGTGTCAGTAGAAAAACGTGAGACTTTTGACAAGTAAATTTCTCTACCTTACGAAAACTCTAATGAAGAAATTTTAAAAACCTATTTTTTTAAAAGAACAATTATTTATCGCACAGAAGCAAAAAAAAGGGGGAAGCAAATCATACGGAAATCGAAATTATACGGAATGATATTTTGACGAAAGATGGTCTACTTATAATATCTTCAATTTATTTAGTCAATATGCAAATTTTACTGAAAAAAGATTTAGGATATGTCTATTATGATTTATTAAGAGAATGTCACCTGCTAACGAACCCACCATTTTATTTTCCTTAAAAAAACGTTTGAATTTATCAACGAAAACCAGTTCATTCCAAATGCCACAAAAGGACAGGAATGCAATTAAAGAAATGCACATTTCATACATTCCGAATTTTCGACAAAAATACACATTTCGAAAGATTCCAAATACTATTTTTTTTATAAAGTTCACCAAAAATGCTTTTCTCCATTAGATTTTGTAAAATTGTTTTTTTTAAGTTGAGTAAGTTAAATTTATTCAAATATACTTATTTAACATCAAATCACTTATTATAATGAAAAGAAGTAGTCTTAAAACATAATAAACACTAGTGAAATTTCAACTTTAAAGAGAAAAAAGCTTTTCTTCTCAGCAAAGCTTTAAAAACCGCTTTCCTCAGCGCAGTCCATTTAAATCGCGCTGCTTTTCGCCGCCAAAACCAGAAAAGTGCTTTTCTTCTTTAGAAAAGCAACGTGCCTCTTCTTCGTCGGGTTTCTAACTCGCGCACCACCCAAATAACACTTTCATCCTCGGTATGCCAAACAAGCCGAATAGACGGGTTCGTCTCAACGTCACGGTTTAATGGACGGTCAACCGGTGCCGTTCAGTTCCCGGCGCGTCACGCGCGAAAAGGAAAGGATGCGCCCGGCGGCCAATCAGTGAAATTGCACCGGGCTTTTCTCGCGGCGAGTTGCGCAACGCGCGCGGCACGTGCGACGCTCGTTGCGCAAGCACCGATGGGCTTCACGTATAAGTGCAGCGAATTTGAATTTCAAATATCGACGTTTTCGCGCGGTTTTTTTAAAGATCATAAAATGAGCTCAGCGGCAGGGGTCTCATTCAGAAAAAATTGCGATGTCAGTTTACTATACGCGAGTTTATCCGAGATTTTGTATCACAATGTCAATAAACTCGAAAGTGAGAAAATTGAGTAGCGATACACTGACATCCCAATATTTTTTTTTCAGATTAAGGCCCGTGGGTCGGATTTGTTAATATACTGCGTACATTGTTAATTTATTTACTAATATACTTCTTCGATTTTTCTAAAGTTTTTATCGCATTGCTCGTAAGGAAAACAAATACACAATTAATTATTTCTATAATGGTGAGAAGAACCTTTTTCAGCGCAATTCAAATTTACCGCGAAAAAAGCTCTTTGCAAAGTTTTGCCGCGAAGAAAAGCACATTAGAAAGTTTTTTTCCCTTTTTACAGATATTTCATGAAATTAGCTTTTTTTAAATGTAAATAGATAATTTATTAGAATCAAATACCAAAGATCGGTTTTAGTCCTGACAAACAGAATATTCATAGATATAATTAAATTTTTAATAATTAATACATTTTTGGCAAGATTAATTGATGCAACTCGTAAAACATACTATTTTTCAGTGATAAATTGAAAGGTGCTCTTTTGTCACAGGTGACGTCATAGTTACTCAAATATACATATTTATTCGTCGCTGTTGGTGAAGATTTAAATAAAAATCTATTGACTTTTGCTTGTGTGCAGTGTTGCTTAGTTTGTATATATTGTATCCACAAATATATTTACTTAAGCGCTATTTTAATTTTTTTTGTAAATTTGAAGGGAATATTTATACCATGTAATACACAATGTTATCAATTGACTTTCATTGATTAGTTATACCATGTTAAATAACTTTCAATTATTAATATTGTTATCATGCACAATTGTTACGAATGTTTGATCATTTTTTTCGAGTGAAAAATAACACGACGGGGATATTAATTTATTGATAATTTTTGGGGGCATCGAAAACTAATTAATTGCAATTAATAAAAGCATATTATCTTCTGCAATTGAGTACACTTGATTGAGTAATAAAATAAATGAAATTCAAATTAATGTCTGAATTTTTTAATTCATTTTCACGTCTTTCCACGGAAATAATGTCTTGAATTACGAATTATAACAACAAAAATTTTAATTTAATTCATCCAAAAATGCAAAGAGTTTCCTTAGTATAATAATTTCTATAGTACCGATAGTGGTTTGTGTCTTGGCTGTTATATTTATCATCAAGACCAGACGGTAGCGCCACTTGTCCGCAACTTACTACTATACCAACTGGTGGAACAGTGGTAAGTTTTCATACAACAGTTATTCACTGAGATTAAAATTCAAATCGATTTAGCGCACTTTAGATTTAAAAAAAGATTTTAAACGAGGTAAATATAATCTGTACACTTATATTCTGTTTCTATTGTTTTTTAATACACCGACCCTTATTGTTAAAATTAAATATTCGAACACTTTGTTTACTTCTGCGTCTGTGTACAGCAGGTTGCAGTCGTGCAGTGGTCTGCAAGGATGTGATTTTCGCAATTTGCAAGCTAACAAGCTGCAAGTATACAGGGGAATCCCCGAATCCCTTAAAGAACTAGACCCAGATGCAAATTCCTAATAACCCAAAAATGTCTTTAGATAACTTTCGTATCTTTGAAGCTATCTTGAAGCTAACCAAGTACCATCTTAAAACTCTCCTTAAGATGTATTCTATCTTAAAGATGAAGACCTCTTAAAGATAAGATAAAAGATGATAAAAGACATGTTAAAGAGCAACGATTATTTACAATGGTACTTTTAGCTTTTAGTTTTAAAGATGCGTGGTTTATTGGGTTAATATAGAAAAGTTCCACGTAGGATATATGCACTCAATTTTAGTTATGAATATTTATTGAAATGGTGAGACGATTGTCCTATTCAGTCACTCGAATGACTCAATGTACCTTAAAAAAATAAACGTCTCGTAATTTCTAATACAAAAAAGATTGTCAATAGATGATAATTAGCGAAAAATAATATCACAACAATAGTTCCTTTTTTTATTCTTTTTATTAAAAATAATGTCTAATTAGTTTCCAAAAAAGAAGCTCGGCACATGACTGCATGGTATCTTACGAGGCAAACATACTTGGACCATCAAATAACCATCCATTATAGCATCAAATAACATTTCTTATCGATCTTCCCAAACGTGGAAAAAAGCCAATATAACGACGCTAAATTCGAAAAAATCCTAACGAAGTTCAAACTAAAGAAGAAAAACTTCAGTCGTCCCTCTAGCAGCTGACGTTGTACTCGTAGTCGCATTGCTGGGTGTCCACGTTGTAAACCAGGGTAACCGGGCATACAAACGGATTAGCGATGAACTGGCCGTTGAACGCCTGGCAGTAGTAGAAGGCGTTGCAGTTATTTGGATCCCGCACGTATCCCTCGGCGGTGCAGACGTTTCCGGAGGCCGCAGGTGGCGCGGGTGGCTGGGTCGGGGCCGGCTCGTAGTTCACTTGGGGTTCGGGTGTGCCAGGGTAGCTCACCAGTTTGTTGGGCCTCGAGGCCTGGGGGGCCTGGGGTACGGAGGCTCCGTCGCGGTACTCGCGGTTGATGGTCTTCAGGAGCGGGTACTTCTCGCCGCAGGCGCCCTTGAAGTCGTCGGTCTCCAAGCTCCAGACCATCATGCCGCCGAGACCCAGGCGCTTGGCTAAGTCGGCCTTCTCTTTGATCGACCTGAACGTAAGATTTAGTTGTAAAGTATTAATAAAAAATGTTTTTTTCAATAATTTATTCAAATTATGAATAATTGTATTACTTTGTAAATCTAAAGTGATTCATGAATGCCTCTAGTCTAAGTACCTACACTAACCAGGAGAGGGTCTCAACTCCGGATCACGGATTTGGATGAAACTTTAGAATTTGATTTCTAGTACCGAATAA